>JAJAGP010001880.1:0-152190 GCA_025084515.1 Ancistrus triradiatus | reverse complement strand
GATCCAAAACATAAAGTAAATCTACAATGGAATGGTTCACAAATAAACGTATCCAGGTGTTAGAATGGCCAAGTCAAAGTCCAGACCTGAATCCAATCGAGAATCTGTGGAAAGAGCTGAAAACTGCTGTTAACAAACGCTCTCCATCCAACCTCACTGAGCTCCAGCTGTTTTGCAAGGAAGAATGGGCAAAAATTGCAGTCTCTCGATGTGCAAAACTGATAGAGACATACCCCAAGCGACTTGCAGCTGTAATCGCAGCAAAAGGTGGCGCTACAAAGTATTAGCGCAAGGGGGCCGAATAATTTTGCACGCCCCACTTTTCAGTTTTTTATTTCTAAAAAAAGTTTAAAATATCCAATAAATTTCGTTTCACTTCACGATTGTGTCCCATTTGTTGTTGATTCTTCACCAAAAATTACAATTTCATATCTTTATGTTTAAAGCCTGAAATGTGGCAAAAGGTTGAAAAGTTCAAGGGCGCCGAATACTTTTGCAAGGCACTGTATATATGCATGTCTTTGGACTGTGGGAGGAAACCAGAGCACCCGGAGTAACCACACTCGGACACGATGAGAACATGTGAACTCCACACAGAAAGGACCCAAATCACTCCACCTAGGATCGAACCCAGGACCTTACTGCTGTGAGGCGACAGTGCTACCCACCAAGCCACCGTGCCGCCCAGTAGGTCCACTAGTGTCCTTGTAAGGTCTCAGAACTTAATTGACTTGCTAAGCCATTATCCAAGTCATATAGACAAATTCCAGTATTTAATAAAGTCTGCAAATCTTGAAGCATCTCAGGAGCTTGTACCTACACTCAATAGCCACATACTCCTCAAATCAGCTGAAAATAAATTCACAATATGAAAATAAAAATAACTGTCTGAAAGCATTCAAAAACTTGCATTGTACGTCGTAAAGTAGTTTCAGTTTTAAGTCGCTCTGGATAAGAGAGTCTGCTAAGCGATGTAAATGTAAATGACAAGTTCTGCAAGACTGATTAAACAAACTGACACAAATGCTTGTAGACTTTTCAGAGATGCAATGCAAAACCATGCTATGGGGTGGTTGTACACCAGTCTGCTTTGCTTGAACAAACGTGATTTACCTGCAAGAGTCAGCAGAAGTAAATCCTACCTGTGACCTCATCACAAATGTGAACAACAACATTAAAGTCTGTAATACATCACTTGGATAAACCAGAGGTGAAATCAACCTTGGAATGCGTCAAGAAAGGAAAGACTAAGGTTTGGGAATGGCTCTCAAAACCACCAGACTGTATTATTAATAACCTGGATCTCAAACATGTGCATGCAATGTTGTAATGACTGTAGAATATATTAGATGTGTCTGTAAAGGAGAGTGGTTAAAAATCGGTTTAGGGTAGGGTTAGAATTTTGCAGATACATGTCATATCCTGCATAGAAAAGTGCTTTTATCATATAGAAAAAAACATTTAGATCATCAGTAAAATGTGCAATTTTGCCCAAACTTTTCACAGGACGGTAGAGATTAACAGTTTATAGCTTAGCTTTGGTAGCTTGTTTTAATTGTTTCAGAGCCCCAACTGTTCACTGGGTCATAAAATTTAGTGCCACTGCTTCTACTTCAGTTCTGCATCATGTTGTTAATGCAGTAAAGCAGGCTATATGTAAAAATTAGATACTTTGAGATTTTATTGCCCCTGACTTTCATACTTTCACAACTGTGCTATTCTGCAGTTTAGTACTCTGCATCAGTACCCCGATGCGTCTCATGGTTAAACATTATGGAGTGGACAGCGGTAAAGCTTGATAATGGTGTTCAGTGAGGTGTTTATCAAGCGGAAATCTCTGGTTGTTTTAAATTGAGATGCAGACATGAACTTTTCCTTAAGTTCAGGATGATGATTAACAGGATAAGGATTCAGCAAATGAATGGAGACAAGGAAGGAATTTTGATGGTTTTGGGGACAAGATTTTTTTGTAAGTTTACAAAAAGAGCGATGACTGGACAGTACAATGACTGGAAAAACCAGCGTATTTCATAGATGATCGATTGGATTGAGAGCTGGGGAATTTTTAGGCCTGGTCAACAGCTTGAACTCCTTGTCATGAACCGCAAAGCATTCCTGAACAATTTTTGCTGCATGGCAAGAAGCTGAAAGAAGCCACTGACATTACACAATACCAGTGCCATGAAGGAGTGTACGTGGTCTGCAGCAATGTTTTTGGTAGGTGGTTTGTCAAAGTAATTGCCATGTGAATGCCTGGACCTGAGGTTTATCCAGCAGAACAGTCTATAGCATCACACTTTCAGTGTTATTCACTTCACCTGTCAGCTGTAAATTTATGGCTTTATGTTTTGTGTGTGTGTGTGTGTGTGTCTCGATCAGTCCGAACATTAAAACCACACACAGACTAAATACCAAACATTGATCATCTTGTTACAACAGCACATGTTAAGTTCTAGGATATATTAGCAGTAAACTAATAGTTGATTCTCATTGTGTGTGTGCTAGATGTGACAGTAATGTGCAAGAATAAAGACCAGACCAAATTTAACATTGTTGTATCCATTCCATTGGGTTCTCTTAAACAACAATGCTTGTGGTGTCCTTCCAGTCAGCAGTGGTGAGTACCTACTGACATTGGTCCAAGTTGGTCCAAGCTACAAATTGATGACAGGGTGTTGCCAACCAAGAGCAACAAATCCTATCCCATCTAGTATAATGAACAGAAGAGCTGATATGGTGTAAGAGACAAAAATATTTAATGATCGTTATCGCAGGAATGTAATGCCACTGATGGTGTTTCACAATGCAATGGAAGAAGGTTGTCTCGCCCAGTGTTTCTCATTTTCATTTGTATTATGGTGCATGTGGATTGTTTACCTGGGGAAGTGTTGGCGCCAGGCTGCACTGGGAGCGGAAGACATACCGGTGGAGGGAGTGTGGTGCTCTGGCTAATGTTCTGCTTGGTAATCCTGGGTCTGGGCATTCTTGTAGACGTAGACGTTGTAGACCAGATGGTTTTAACCAGGGCTGATAACCATGTATATACAGTATATACACAGTTGTGTGCTTTACAATCTTGAATCAGTAGTCAATGAGGACACATAATTTGAGGTTATCTTTTACTTTATTGGCTTCAGAAACTGAACATCCAAAAGTTTCTGTAACATTTTTGATAATGCTTTAATGTCCTCGCGAATAAAATAATGTTTGTAGTGCTGCACAGCACACAGCAATATTTTTGCTGAGAATTCCCTACACCCCTAATTTCTACATGTACGTTAACAGTTATGTATGGAACTGATAACCCATGGTACTTTTACTGATGCCTAGGTGTGTAAATCAAAATACATTTCAGTGCATTTATATAGCAGACAGAGTTGTGTTTACCACTATCCATATGAACATACAGTTGAAATGAGCTTTCATAAAAAACACCAGCTGCCTTAACCTTTTTCAGCCTAGGCCTTTAAATGCCACTTCTGTCTATGTAAATATCACTTAGTTCAGCAATGAAAACCTTCAGCATACTACCCTGTGCAGTGCTGGTTCTTGGCTCAAATAAACATTGAAGTCTGTCCCACATGGGATGGGCTGTAACTGTGAGCATATACCCTTGTAGATGAGGTATGAAATGCCCAATTATGCACTAGAAGCCTGGGCTGTGAAGCTTTAAGTCACTGCAATTGGAAGAAACCACGGTCATTATATATTGCTTATCCCTTTTCTTCTTATTCTTCCAAACATTGCTGCGATTAATACAGCCCGAACAATGTATTTTGCATGGAAACACAGTGTAAAATACATTTTGTGAAGTGAATGTGTGAAACAGTTAATAAAGCATTAGCAAGAACACGGTTGTGTACAAAAATACTTCAATATTTTAAAGTTTTAAAGTCATAAAATTACAATTTAAAACTTCAACTTCTGTAGAAGGTAAACCTTCCTCTTCAGCTTCTGTGTTACAACAGCATTCAGAGTTGTTAGAGCACTAACTGCATCTTCAGTAATGCTCATATGGTTCGACATAAATGCAATGAATGTTAACTCCTGGTGGCAAATAAATTGAAGATAACTGAAATACAGGGGGTGTTGAACAGCTCCAAGTATTCTGGTCAGTAGTCTTTGTAATACCTGTCTTCCTAAATCCTAAAGAGAAATACAAGAAAATAATATTTTAAATATGTTTCAGGATTCTCAATTTTTAGGGATATTACGGTAGTGCACCACTAACGCACTGCGTGTTCTTAGACACTTAATACATCCAAAAAGATAATATTTTCAGAAAATGGTAGAGCTGTATCTGTGAAAAAAATTATAGTATATCTATTATTCCAACTTCACTCTTTTCTAGAATATCAGATAAATGTTCACTCCAAGTTTGAAGTAGATATATTGTAGAACAATCTTGAGTCTTAGAAAGACAAGCACCTTGATGTATACTGTAATAAACTGAGCTTATATGTTTATTAAAACTCCCATCACTTATTCCAACTTGGTTCTGTACTGCAATATCCTAAGAGTCCACACCAGTGGGGCAAAAAAGTATTTAGATGGAAGGAGGTTTTGGCTTAAAATCTCACGATACATGGCCCCGTTCATTCTTCCCTTAACACGGATCAGACGTCCTGTCTCCTCTGCAGAAAAACAGCCCCAAAGCATGATGTTTCCACCCCCATGCTTCACAGTAGGTATGGTGTTCTTGGGATGCAACTCAGCATTCTTCTTCCTCCAGTTGAGTTTTTACCAAAAAGTCATATTTTGGTGTCATTTGACCACATGATATTCTCCCAATCCTCTTCTGGACAGCAGATCTACTTCAGACTAGGTGAGGACGTTTGTCAGATGATGTAGTACAGAATCCACGTTACAATCGACATACTATGGCAATTGTAACAAATACAGCCCCAGCATTTTCTGAAAAGACCATTTGCACTAGTAGAATATCCTACTTAGTTTTATGCAGAGAGCTATGTATAAATGTGCTTGGTAAGGACATTGTCAGAACAGATCCTTCTTGAGAGTATTCCACAAAGCGATTGAGCTAGGTAACGTTAGCACTTCACCTAGATTACCCAGTTAGTAGTCTGACTGTAAGCCTGTATGAGGAACTGTGCATTACTAAAAGACATACTCGTTAAAACTAGCTGATATGAGAAAACATAAACTCACATGTTACCTGTGTTTGCTGGTCCACTATTTTCCAACTGGGGAAAAAGACTGGCGTGTGTAGAATGAGTTGGGTGGGCGGTGCTTGGCTGAGAATATAAAACACAAAATTGACGATTAAATAAAGAACTATTCTGTTTACAAACTTGATTTTATAACTGTCAATATTAATAATAGTTTTCTCAATTACAAAATGTAATTTATTGGTTACGAATTCAGTTTTTTGATTCTCAGAACTTTTGGCCCTATTTTGACGCCATAGAAATGCAGTCACAGGTTAAGGAAAGTGAAAGTTTGCAGCTCAGCTTAACAGAGGCAGGGAGTATTCAATAGAGAACGCTGTGCCTGAGTGAAAGTGAAAGAGATATTAGCATTGTTTATACAGTATTAATCAAAAAATATTAGCATTTAATTTGCCGCAGACTTGCAAGCACTTGCAACTTTCTGTACTAGCCATCCTGTCTTCCCTTACAGACGGTGAGCAAGTATAACTCTCAGTACCACAAACTCTTCCAGAATGTACCACAGGAAGAAATCCTCATGAAAGGTAGTTTAATTGTTTAATTATGAACATGCTGTTGAATATGTTTCAGATTTGTTTATTTGTTTACACTTATACATCTATCAGTTACAATAATGTACATGCTAGCAGCAATCTGATAGTTACCACAGTGCATCTTAGGACAGTGCGTTCTAAAAGCGCTTCATGAGAAGTAAAAAATGTCCCTGATTTCATTTTTGCGTCAAATTCTTAGTGTACTCGTGTGCTCTTCTGAGGGATATTCTGCTGCAAGGACGACTCTACATCTCCCGAAACTGGCTGTGTTTCTATGCTAACTTGTTCGGCAAGGACATCAAGGTTAGTTCTGGACTGGTGTGGGTGATATAGCCAGAATGTTTTCTCGTGGTACATGCAATTTTCTATTACACTTGTGGTAAAGGGTGGCACAGTGGTTAGCACTGTTGCCTCACAGCTCCAGAGATCCAGGTTGAGTCCCAGCCTGGTTGCTGGTTGTGTGGAGTTTGCATGTTCTCCCCGGGCACTCCACTTCCTCCCGCAGTCCATAGACCTGCATTAGGTCAAGTGGCATCACAACAGTATCCTGGAGTGGATTGGTTTGTGCTTTGTGTGCTTCCTTTTGGGACCCAAGCCCACATGACCCTGAATTGGATTAAGCATACATGGAAAGTGAGTGGATGAGTTGCAAGAAATGTTTTATACACAATTATGAAATGGCAATTATACTCTGTGCTTACTCACTGTCCACTCTGTTTTTACACACCCACCTTATTGGTCCATCATGTAGATATGTCAGCCCATCTGTTGCTGCATAGTTTGTGTTAGTCATCCTCTAATCCTTCATTAGACGTAACAGAACACTTTTGGCGGTGACACTGAGGTGACACTGAGGTGCTTAAAAACACCAGCAGCACTGCTATGTCTGATCCGCTCATACCAATCCAGCACACACTAACATGCCATGACCACATCAGTGTCACTGCAGTGCTGAGAATGCTCCACCACATTAATAGTACCTGTTCTGTAGTGGACCTGTGGTTCTGACCATTAGAGAACAGAGTAAAGGAGACTACAAAGTATGCAAAGTGGCAGATGGACTACAGTCTGTAATTGAGGAACTACAAAGTGCAACTATGTAGTAAACTGATAACATAGACGATGAGTGTAGTAACACAGAGGTTTTACTGTTAATGGCTGATGATAACTAATCTTGTGTAAATATTTTCTATTACCTGTGATTGATAAGCTATTGTAAAGCTATGTACACATTTGGCTCATCCACCGATCTGTAGTTTTTCAGTGTGGCAAAAAAGTATTTAGTCAGGCACTGATTGTGCAAGTTCTACTTAGAAAGATGAGAGAGGTCTGTAATTTTCATCATAGGTACACTTCAACTATGAGAGACAAAATGAAAAAAATCCAGGAAATCACATTGTAGGGTTTTTAAAGAATTTAATTGTAAATAATGGTGGAAAATAAGTATTTGGTCACCCACAAACAAGCAAGATTTCTGGCTCTCACAGACCTGTAACTTCTTCTTTAAGGAGCTCTTCTGTCCTCCACTTGTTACCTGTATTAATGGCACCCGTTTGACCTCGTTATCTGTATAAAAGACACCTGTCCACAGCCTCAAACAGTTAGACTCCAAACTCAACCATGGCCAAGACCAAAGAGCTGCAGCAGACTGGGAAGAGTGAATCTACAATAGGCAAGCACGTTGGTGTGAATAAATCAACTGTGGGAGCAATTGTAAGAACATTTAATACATACAAGACCATTGATAATCTCCCTCAATCTGGGCTCCACACAAGATCTCATTTTGTGGGGTCAAAATGATCATGAGAACGGTGAGCAAAAATCCCAGAACTACACGGAGGAACCTGATGAATGACCTGCAGAGAGCTGGGACCAAAGTAACAAGGCTACCATCAGTACATACACTCGCAAAGAGAGACTCAGATCCGGACAGTGAAGGCGTGTCCCCCTGTTAAGCCAAGTACATGGCCAGGCCCGCTGAAGTTGCCAGAGAGCATATGGATGATCCAGAAGAGAGGATGGGAGAATATCAGGTTCAGATGAACCAAAAAATAGAACCTTTTTGGTAAAAAAATCAATGGAGGAAGAAGAGGAAGAAGAATGATGAGTCGCTTCCCAGAACACCATACCTACTGTGAAGCATGGGGTGGAAACCTCATGCTTTGGGGCTGTTTTTCTGCAGAGGGACAGGGCGACTGATCCGTGTTAAGGGAAGAATGAACGGGGCCATGTATCGTGAGATTTTAAGCCAAAACCTCCTTCCATCAGTGAGAGCATTGAAGATGGAACGTGGCTGGGTCTTCCAGCATGACAATGATCCCAAACACACCGCTCGGGCAACGAAGGAGTGGCTCCGTAAAAAGCATTTCAAGGTCCTGGAGTGGCCTAGCCAGTCTCCAGACCTCAGCCCCATAGAAAATTGAGGAGGGAGTTGAAAGTCCATGTTGCCCCAAAACATCACTGCTCTAGAGGAGACCTGCATGGAGGAATGGGACAAAATACCAGCTACAGTGTGTGCCAACCTGGTGAAGACTTACAGGAAACGTTTGACCTCTGTCATTGCCAACAAAGATTATGTTACAAAGTATTGAGTTGAACTTTTGTTATTGACTAAATACTTATTTTCCACCATGATTTACAATTAAATTATTTTAAAATCTTACAATGTGATTTTTTGTCTCTCACAGTTGAAGTGTACCTATGATGAAAATTAAAGACCTCTCTCATTTTTTTAAGTAGGAGAACTTGCACAATCAGTGGCTGACTAAATACTTTTTTTCCCCACTGTATCATTGCAAAGCTTTTCTTTAACTATACACTGGCATTTTGCAAACCAGTATGACAACATGACTTTGTTGAGTTGCTTATGTTTTGGGCCTACATACTTGGATTGAGTATTCTGATTCCTTACAATCCTCCTTTTCAGCAGTGTAAACTAGAGCTTTGTCTTTATATGTATATGTTGTAACTTTGTGTTGACCTTCAATCTGTTTACCTTTGTCACATGAATTGCCTCTGGCAAAAGAATTAACCTTGCTCAACATCAGATACAATTCTTTTCTTGAAATTTTCTAGTTGCCTAGCCAGATTTGAGATGGTAGATACAGGAACCAAACAGTATTCACACTATAGAAGTTTGTCTTAATGGCACATCAGCAGCAATGGCTATTCCTGTCAGGAGTAAGTTTATAGCGATTCTAGTCAGACATACTCACACTGGGAGCAGTACACAACAACAAATGGACATGGGAAGGACATGCAAACTCCACACTGACGGAGTCCAAGGCCAGGAACAAACTGGGGATCTCTGAAGCTGTGCAGCGACCAACTAACTGCTTGTACCACCATTCCACCCTCTATAGGAGTCTTGCCAACTTTGTATCTGAGGCTGGTTGGGAAAGGCTATGCTCAAATCACATCTTCAATATTAACCATAATTAGTAAGTTCTGAGGACAGGCTCTGGAGTTCAGGCAAACTCAACAGAAAAACAGGCTTGAACATGAAACAAAAAACATGGTGTTGCAGCTGATTTTGTCCCCTTCTTCAACAGCTCTTCATTTTTCTGAGAAGGTTTTCCACTAGATATTGGAACATAATTGTGAGGTCAGGCACTGATGATAGTTTGACCAACTATACTCTGTGTGGTTTGCTATAAACAAAATAGATATTATATGTGCATACTCAAATGGTTAGCCTATGTGCAAATCTTAATGTGGCCACATAAGTACATGTTTTTTCCAGTAATTTTATTCACTAATTTTAAGTGCTTGAAAGTTTGTGAACTAATTTTTCCCATAAGGAATAATGTAACTTTAATGAATCCATTCCAGACCCCCAGAAAATCCCCAATGTACAAGGCATTATATGCATTAATGGAGCTGTATTGTACAGGTGCTCCCTGATTTACGATGGGGATACATTCCGACAAATCTATCACAAGTTAAATGTATCATGAACTGATGAGTTTTGTTATATATGCTTACACTGTGTCATAGGGAAACCTATTACACATTAACACTTACATTAACCTAAAAATAACCAAAATCATTAACATAAAGCTTATTTTATAATAAAGTGTTGAAAAATATCATGTAATTTAGTGAGTAATGGATTTAAAGTGAAAAGTAAAAGCAAAACACTTACTCTATTGGTGAACTCAGGGCGCTAGCTGCTAAAGCTGACTGCTCAGCCTGAAATCCAAGAGGATTCAGTTTCTGTTTTCCTATCTTAGGCTGTCATTACTAACCATTTTAGGACCCATTGGGGACTTATTTGCAATTAGAATACAGTACTGTAGATGTAAAAATACAGAAAAACACGATAAAGAGAGCGGAGATCTTCACTGATCTATTGTGAATTTAGAATTGAGTTTTGGCTGAAGTTTAAGCAACACAACGAGAACTGAGACAAATTTTTGTAGGCAAAACACACCGAGAGCTGAATTAGACAACTTAGTAGGTGGTCGAGAACCGAAGTAGCACTGCATTTCATTTTAAGTGATACAACCTTCATAGTGAAATATTGTGGATACTGAAATTATATGATGCTGATTATTATCTAAGTATATATAATAATAAATAATAATAATAAACAAAACACACAGTCATATTGGTGTTAGATCAGCTCATCATTGTAATATCAGTGCCTTCACAAAATAAATGGCAGGACTATTATCCCATTCCACCACTGCTTGAAACATCAGCCTGATTCGGTGAACCTGAAAATTCTTTGGAAATCGCTAAAACAAATTTTAATATGGTCAGCCTGTTTGTTTCTACGTTTCACCACAGAACACTAACAATTCTGTATAGAAAGAGCATAGAGACAAGTAAATCATCTTTGGGGTATACACACAATTTCACTGTTGCACAAGTACGTGTTATAGATTGGAACATGATTAGACTAGCTGGATAGTGTTGTCATGGTATGAGATCCACAGATGAGATGTTGCTCATCTTGCTCATGTTGCTCAGTCTGATCGGTATGACACAGGTCAGTAGAACAACACAGGTCAGTCTAGAAATCCAATCACAAACTCAGTGCCTTCTACTGAGAACTCCTGATCCACTGCTACAGTTGTTCCATTGGTGTATTTCTTTGTTTTGGCTCAGTTATATTCCCATTTGTTTGTTTTGACTCAAACACAGACTGAACAAAGGTCTAAGCTCAGAAATGCTCTTAGTTGTTACATTTCTGAGGCGTTTTCTGGACTTTTGGTGTTCATTTGAATGTTAAATGTAGCCTCAGTTACTTTTACTATGGAAATGAGAAAAGGAGCCACACGGCTAAGACACTGGAGGCGATGCATATTGACTGTAGCTTGGATCTCAAGATGGGATTGTTTCTGTTTGTTTTTTTACTGTCTGTATCATGTAGGAAATGAAATCATGATTTTATTTAAAGTGAAATAAAACTAAATTCATTTCTCTGTTGCAGGTGGCTATTCCAGTAGTTTCAGTTCGTCTTGTGAAGAAGCACAAAACAGCTGGCTTAGTCCCAAATGGCCTAGCCATCACCACAGACACCAGTCAGAAGGTTGGTTAATAACACAGAGACATCCTGTATATTGTATACACGCACATACACCTGCAAAGCTGTTTATACAGTGGTGTGAAAAAGTGTTTGCCCCCTTCCTGATTTCCTAATTTTTTGCATGTTTGTCACACTTCAGTGTTTCGGAACATCAAACCAATTTAAATATTAGTCAAAGACAACACAAGTAAACACAAGATGCAGTTTTTAAATGAAGGAGTTTATTATTAAGGGAGAACAAACCTACATGACCCTGTGTGAAAAAGTGATTGTCCCCCTTGTTAAAACATAACTATTTTATCACACCTGAGTTCACTGTCTCTAGCCACACCCAGGCCTGATTATTGCCACACCTGTTCTCAATCAGGACATCACTTAAATAGAACCTGCCTGACAAAGTGAAGCACACCACAAGATCATTAAAAGCTACACATCATGCTGAGATCCAAAGAAATTCAGTAACAATTGAGAAAGAAAGTAATTTAGATCTATCAGTCTGGAAAGGGTTATAAAGCCATTTCTAAAGCTTTGGGACTCCAGTGAACCACAGGGAGAGCCATTATCCACAAATGGTGAAGACATGGAACAGTGGTGAACCTTCCCAGGAGCGGCCGGCCGACCAAAATTACCCCAAGAGCGCAGCAACGGCTCATCCAAGAGGTCACAAAAGACCCCACAACAACATCCAAAGAACTGCAGGCCTCACTGGCCTCAGTTAAGGTCAATGTTCATGCCTCCACCATAAGAAAGAGACTGGGCTGAAACGGCCTTCCAGGCAGAGTTCCAAGATAAAAACCACTGCTGAGCAAAAAGAACATTACAGCTCGTCTCAATTTTTCCAGAACACATCTTGATGATCCCCAAGACTTTTGGGAAAACATTCTGTGGACTGACAAGACAACAGTTGAACTCTTTGGAAGGTGTGTGCCCCATTACATCTGGTGTAAAAGTAACACAGCATTTCAGAAAAAGAACATTATACCAACAGTAAATTATAGTGGTGGGAGTGTGATGGTCTGGGGCTGTTTTGCTGCTTCAGGACCTGGAAGACATGCTGTGATAAATGAAATTATGAATTCTGCTGTCTACCAGAAAAACCTGAAGGAGAATGTACGGCCATCTGTTTGTGACCTCAAGCTGAAACGAACTTGGGTTCTGCAGCAGGACAATGATCCAAAACACAGCAGCAACTCCACCTCAATGGCTGAAGAAAAACAAAATGAAGACTTTGGAGTGGCCTAGTCAAAATCCTGACCTGAATCCTATTGAGATGCTGTGGCATGACCTTAAAAAGGCCGTTCATGCTGGAAAACCCTCCAGTGTGGCTGAATTACAACAATTCTGCAAAGATGAGTGGCCAAAATTCCTCCACAATGCTGTAAAAGACTCAGTGCAAGTTATCACAAACGCTTGGTTGCAGTTGTTGCTGCTACGGGTGGCCCAACCAGTTATTAGGTTTAGGGGGCAATCACTTTTTCACACAGGGCCATGTAGGTTCAGATTTTTTTTTCTCCATTAGAATTAAAACCCTTCATTACAACCGCATTTTGTGTTTACTGTGTGGTTTTGACTAAATTTAAACTTGATTTGATGTTAGAAACAATTGTGTGTGAAAAAAAATGGAAAAAAAAAAAAAATAGGGGAAATCAGGAGGGGGCAAACACTTTTTAAATCACTGTTATAAGAATGTGTTATAATGAATGTATTCTTGGGCAAATTCTTTCATTATTGTTAAAGCACTGGTTGGTTGTATATTTAAAAATGTATTTTAACACCTCGGTTTTGTTTTATTTTCATTCTGCAGTATGTTTTTTGTCTCACTTCTGTCTCGGGACAGGCTATGACGTTCTCAGAAGGATCTGCACCCATCTGCGGTATGCAAAAGAGCACAACGTACACTTTAAAACCCAATCACTTTTTGATCTTTTGGTGCTCACCATTATTGGGATGGTTTGGACTGTAGTGCTTTATAGGTCATTTTTTTTACCACTTGATCTACATAAGTCATTGTATTACTGTGTTAAACATAAAAATGCACAATAAAAATGTTACAATGTCAAATTCATATGACTTCATTTTACAGGTGAACTGGTCAAGAAGGTCTCAGTCTGAAGCAGTTATCTGGAAGAGCTGGCTCACTGTCACTGTAAGAAACTCCCATCCTGTTATTGATTTTTTTTTTTTTTTTTTACAGCCTTTTTACTTTCACACCACTTGGGTCTGTTTCTGTCATGTATTTATAGAACATCCTGCTCAAATTTAAACAGGCATATTTGAATAAGTTCTAAGTTCAGGGGTTTGTTTTTGCTCTGTGAGGCTGGACTGGAGTTGAGTCGTGCCCTTTATCCAATCGTGCACACACAACCTGCGTGTGTCTTTAATGTATTTTCTTGAGTCTTCGGGTAGTACAGACCATTAAGAGGGAACCGAATCGAACAGGGGATCTATCAAGTCTGCTCTTCACAAAAACTTTGTGGAAGTGTAATCATGGCATGAACACAGAAGATTTCTGAGGACCTCAGAAAAAGAGTTGTTGGTGCTCATCAGCTGGAAAAGTGGAAAGGTTACAAAAACATCTTTAAAGAGTTTGGACTCCACCAATCCACAGTCAGACAGATGTGTACAAAATGGAGGAAATTCAAGATCATTGTGTACCCTCCCAGGAGTGGTCGACCAACAAAGATCACTCCAAGAGCAGGCGTGGTAATAAGATGGCGAGGTCACAAAGGAACCCCGCGGGAACTTCGAACGCAACGTGAAGGCCTCTCGCACATTGGTAATGTTAATGTTCATGAGGTCCACCATCAGTAAGAACACTGGACCAACAATTGGTGCATGCAGGGTTGAAGGAGAAGCCACTCTCTCCAAAAAAGAAACATTGCTGCTGGTCTGCAGTTTGCTAAAAGATCACGTGGACAAGCACAGAAGCTATGAAGAATGTTTTGAGGACAGATGAGACAAAAATAGAACTTTTGGTGTAAAAGAAAAGCGTATGTTTGGAGAAAGGAAACACTGCATTCCAGCATTAAGAAACCTTATTCCCATATGTCTAACAATGTGAAATTCTGATTAGATCAGAGAATTTCTAACGGAAAAATGTCATCACATCTTGACATGAACTGAATCTCAACAGAAGGTGGTCAGGCAGCAAGACAAACGAGCCTAAGCACACAAAGTCGTTCCTACCAAAGAATGGTTGTTAAAGAAGAAATAAAGTAAATGTTTGAATGGGCAAAGTCAAAGTCCTGACATTAATCCAATCAAAATGTTGTGAAGGAACTGGATGTGGAGCAGATAATGTTGAGGGAAACCCCCAAACATCCCAGAGTAGAAGCTGTTCTGTACCGGAGGAACGGGCTTAAATTCTACTCCAAGCAGGACTGAGGCAAAAGGTTTCACATACTTTGGCACTCCACTAAATATGAATATTTGATCATTTTCCTTCAAAAATAAATGTCAAAGTATAATATTTGTCTCATTGTTGAAACTGGGTTTCTTTATCTACTTTTATTACTTGTGTGAAACCTATGATGTTTTAGGTCCATATTTATGCAGACATATAGAAAATTCTAAAGGCTTCCACAAAAACTTTTCAAGCACCACTGTATACCACAAACTTCTCAGAACCACCACTGGCCAGAGATAATTGGGTGATGAACACTTCACAGCAGTAAACAGAATATTGTTAGGGAGAGTTGTTTGTCCTTCATTGAGTAAAGTGTCTGAACACCAGACGGTTGTGGGACCTGGATATTTTTGATTGACTTGACCATTTTCTCCGCCATGAGGTGTTTAACCCACCACAGCAAAATACAGTGCTGGTGCGATCACTAATATCCACTTACTTTAATGCCAGTGTCAGTGCTGTTTGCAGACAGTAGAGGTCTCCATATTAGTTGAAGTAGGCATGCATGATGTGTACAAGTTAATGTAACATAAAATGGATTACATGGTCAAATAATTCAGAGTGCTCCCAAAATTATGGTTCAAATTACACCAAAGTAAGTTAGTAATCTCACCAACTCACACGGATAGGAGTTTAAAATGGCCAGCGACTACCCCCCGGGTTGGACAATGGCGTAGGAAGCCATCCATCCATCGTCTCCTCTTCTCTACATGATCTTTTGGGGAACTCCAGGCAACCGCCTCGGTCCTGGAAAGGAAAGCCTCCGTTCACAGCGAGCTCAGCTGAAGGTAATTAAAACCAGGACACATTATAGATTGCTGTATATATTACACCAGTATTGTGGTAGTGCATTGGATGCCCCCAAAACCCATGTTGAAAACATGAGTGGAAACCTATCTAGCTCCGTAGCTGCCGTGGACTGGCAGGTTGATTGACCGTTGAGTGACAGCTGTTATGGCCCCAACGATCCGAGTTAAAGACAGATTATTTTGCTTCATAATTTATTACCAATTTATAAGACCCCTGTGTAAAAGTGAACAGATGTTGATTGGAGGGTCATTAATTGCGAGTATCTGTCTTCTGTTTTTGTTACTTCAGGGCTTTTGTACTGTTTAATGGACAGTGGTGGTCGCTGTGGAGGTTTCACACTGTTGGACCTGACAAGATCAAGTCACAGCACTTGAAGCTTTCAAGTCAAGTCAAGTCAGATTATTTATTATAGCACTTTTTACAATGGAGCATGTCTCAAAGCAACTTTACAAGTTTAGATTATCTCCTAATAACTACGTCCAATCCCAAAATTGAGCAAGCCTAGGGTGACAGTGGCAAGGAAAAACTCCCTGAGTTCTAGGAAGAAACCTTAGGAGGACCAAGACTCAAAAAGGGACCCGACCTCCTTGGGCGGCGTAGATGATAAATCTAAGAGCGAAACTAAAGTCATGGAGTCAAAGTTCGAATAAAATGTGAAGTATGCACATCGACATTAAGTGGCCCGGGTATGGTGGGGCTGGAGCTGATGACGGAAGCAGCTTGAGTGGAGCTACAGCAGATGAACATCATGTGTGGGGCTGGAACTGCCGGAACACAGCTCGGAGAGAAAAGGAAAAAAGAAAATGTAATTAGTTATGATTAAGAGGAACAGTGTCTATAAACAAATAACTGATGCCACGTGTAGTGTAGCATGAGACCCCGGCAGAATAGCTATAGCAGCATAGCTAGAAAGAGGAGAACTGGTAGGAAACACAGCCAAGAGGGATCACATGAGACATTGGCAACCCCACGGGAGGCAGAAGACAGCAACCCAACGTCTCTGATCACCATAAGACTCTTTGACTATGAACCCCCAGCTCTGCCCTTATTCTAAGGCAAGGATGCATGAGTCAAGATCACGAGGACGGAAGCCCAGTTCAGCCAGACCCAACACTCGACACTCCCGGCTAGCGGACAAGGCAGGCAGGCCAGACATGACTCCAGACTCCGGCCCCAGTGACCCAAGCCATGCATCCTGGTCTAAATCTAGTCAAAAGCCTGTGTAAATAGGTATGTCTTTAGCCTAGACTTAAAACTTTGGAGAGTGTCTGAATCTCGAACGAAAGTGGGAAGTTTAGCTCTCGAGCAAGATCCTTATACCTCGATTGCTTAGATTATACCCCTGTGCCAATTACATAAAGTTGTATCAGTAAGGAATAAAGACATTGCTAAATGCTGTAAATTGAATAATGATGAAAATACAGTCAAAATTCACAAAAGCACAAGGTCAACACGATTTTTAGCACTAATCCCCTAATTAATACAGTGTCATCTCACAAAATCAAAGTTCAAATATTTGTTTAAAATACAGTAAATATGGCTCGCATTAAAGGTGATGATTTATGACAGCTGCACTGCGTAAGATCCACAGTATCCTATTGACTTAGGGATCCTGAGCAGGATTGACACATGTGGATTGAGATGGGCGGATTGAGATGTGAAATTTTCATAGCAAATGTGTTCTTGTTTTGGAATTGGGAACCATGCATGGTACAGTCAAATAGACTAAGACGTTGCGAGGAATAAAAGTAGCCATTTCTTACAAGGTATAGTTCGTTAATTTCCAAGATAAATAATACAACATGTTTTCCCTTTTTTTTACTGAATTTGTTTTTACTCTTTTCTGTTGTTCAGAGAGGCATCTAGAGGCTGAGAAGATTCTGTTGACTGAACCAGTAGCAGAACTAGGCCATGTGGAATATCAGCTTCTCAAGTTCTTCATCCTACTGTATGTCCCAAACTTAAATTTACTGACTGAAGAGTGTGAGGCAATGTTTAGATAAAGGAGATGTGTTTGTTTGGCCATATCTGCTGGTGGCTATTTTTGAAATTTGGTTGCAATTTTTTTGTGTGTGTGTACAAGGTTGCCATCTGCTGGCTAGGGAAGTTTAATATGGGGTAGCGTTGTCTGCCGATGTGTAATCTGTACAAGTGTATAAGAGTGGGCGTGCATGGTGTCCTTGATGAACTTTTGGGCTTTCTTCCATATATACACCATGTCATGTGATATACCATATTGTCATGACATGAGTCAATAAGATTTGAAAAAATTCAGTGCAAACAAGATGAAATAAGTTACTCTCATATTACTGGGCCTTACATCATACAGAATTTCTGATGGTTTTGTGACATGCAATTATAGTAAAAGAACTAGTGTTGTTATAGAAAAACGCTGCATGGTAATGTAGTTTTTTGAATGCATTTGTACCTTTAATGAGTGTATAATTTTAGACTAGCCCAGACATAGCATCAGTGAAACCACAAAATGTGAAGGGTTTCAGTTTCACTTGTCTGCATTCAGGTCAAATCCCAAATGGCTTTTCTGTGCTCAACTTATGCTTTACCCAGATACACACTCCCTCAGAGCTAATTTTAATTTCTATGATGACATCAATGGATTACCATTGATTATAGCAGGAGCCTGCATTCCGAAAAGGCAGGTTAGGATTCTTATCCTGAATTTGGCTAGTGGTGGTTCAAGTTTGAATGCTATAAAACAATATGGCATTATGCAGTAAGAATGTTGCTCAGAACCTTCTGTGCATTACATACTATGGGGAATGGCGTACAGACAGGTAACTAAAAAAATGTGGATGAACTTAATGGTCTTTACAGTGTTTTACGTACTTCTTTCAAGTAAGAGTGAGTAAAATCACAATGTATTGATAAAAATATAAATGCAGTGCATTACATTCCTTCTCTTGTTCATACAAGGGCAAAAAAGTATTTAGTCAGCCACTGATTGTGCAAGTTCTCTACTTATGAAGATGAGAGAGGTCTGTAATTTTCATCATAGCTACACTTCAACTATGAGAGACAAAATGAGAAAAAAAATCCAGGAAATCACATTATAGGATTTTTTAATAATTTAATTGTAAATTATAGTGGAAAATTAGTATTTGGTCAATAAATTTGGTTCAACTCAATACTTTGTAACATAACCTTTGTTGGCAATGACAGAGGTCAAACGTTTCCTGTAAGTCTTCACCAGGTTGGCACACACTGTAGCTGGTATTTTGGCCCATTCCTCCATGCAGATCTCCTCTAGAGCAGTGATGTTTTGGGGCTGTCGCTGGGCAACACGGACTGTCAACTCCCTCCACAAATTTTCTATGGGGTTGAAGTCTGGAGACTGGCTAGGCCACTCCAGGACCTTGAGATGTTTCTTACGGAGCCACTCCTTCGTTGCCCAAATGTGATTTCCTGGATTTTTTTCTCATTTTGTCTCTCATAGTTGAAGTGTACCTATGATGAAAATTACAGACCTCTCTCATCTTTCTAAGTAGGAGAACTTGCACAATCAGTGGCTGACTAAATACTTTTTTGCCCCACTGTACTTAGGTGCTCTCCACTGTGCTGGTATTTAATTTTGTGTGTGTGTGTGTGTGTGTGTGTGTGTGTGTGTTTGCTTGCTTTTCTGCAGTATAATACTGCTTATTATGTCGTCGTGTTATCTGGCATTCCGTGTCTGCAGTCTTGAACAACAGCTGTCCTTCCTGAATACACAGCCCAGACTACCTATGAGAGAGAGGTAACAACACAATACATGCACTTATACTGTACACAGATACTGGTTAATTTATGTTATAGTCCATTACATCAAATAATGACCATGTAGGTTAATTCATACAGTATGCTCATCTGACTGTATCATATCTGTTATAACACAATTTGGAAGACATTGATAAGATATTTGTCACATATACAGAAACTCATGGTTATTTTCATGAGAGTATGCACTGCCTCGTACTCCAGACCTCAGCAGCAGCAGTTCTCTCCTAACACTGAGTTACTGTAGCTGCATCAATGCTAATATCATCATGTAAAGTATTTTAATACTGGGATAGGACTAATCTTGGTCATGACAACTGGCCCCGTGTGTATTAACTGAACTGTAGGCCACCTTCTGTGTCAGCTACTAACCACAAGACACTGTTGGCTGGTTAAATGGGGTTGGAAAATGATCCAACCAGCAGTTACCTCCCCTGGCAAAAATTATGGAATCATTACACCTAGAGCATGTTCAATTAGTGTTTTTTACTTCTGGTTTCAGGAAACATACTTCAAGCAAATTCATTACAATTATTTTAATGAACAGTTTTTTTTCAGAGCAAGTAGAGGAATTGAGGAATTACTCAGGGTTGAAGAAAAAACCATGCAGTCATCAACCAAAATTAAAATTATAGTACTCTGTTGCTCCGCCTCGGGCTTTTACAGCTGTCTGAATTCTTGGAGGCATGGACTCCACTAATGAAAAACAATATTATACATCAAGCTGGTTCCAGCTTTCTCAAATAGTGACTGACAGATCAGTTTGCAGGATGGAGCCTTGTCAGGAAGCAATTTCCTTTTCATTTCCACCATAATTTTTCAATCAGACTGAGCTCCGGATGCTGGCCGTGTCATTGAGTTGATATGATTGTCCTGAAGAAAAGCTTTAACACTCTGAGGCAAAATGCATTATCATCCTGCAAAGTACTTCTCAGGACCCCCCGGTCCTTTACATGACTTGCCACCCCCTATTATAAAAGAGAGTTGAAACTTGATTATTTGTTGAGGTAGTCATATATACATGACTCAATACAGCACCAAAGACAAGTTTTAGCATCATGTCCTTGGCCAAAGCAGATTTGTGATTCATGACTGAATATCACTTTCATTCAGTCTCACTTGATAACTGGTTCTCTTGAACCCGCTATGAGCATTTTATTGCAAACCAGTACCTTTTACTGGTGGCTCAATCATCACAAAATGTGTCAGTTGAGTAGATGAAAACACACTTTCTTTTGATGATGTACCGATGATGTTTTTCCTCATCTTTTATGTCATCTCATGTTTTATATATGTATTTTATATTTAATTAACATTACATCAGCATCAATGACTGTTCACAGCAAGAGCAAATTTATAACAATACTAATCAAGCACAATTTAGAGAGACCAGTTAACCTACAGTGGTGTGAAAAAGTCTTTGCCCCCTTCCTGATTTCCTATTTTTTTGCATGTGTGTCACACTTAAGTGTTTCGAAACATCAAATCAATTTAAATATTAGTCAAAGACAACACAAGTAAACACAAAATGCAGTTTTTAAATAAAAGTGTTTATTATTAAGTGAGAAAAAAAAACAAACCTACATGGCCCTGTGTGAAAAAGTGATTGCCCCCTAAACCTAATAACTGGCTGGGCCACCCTTAGCAGCAACAACTGCTACCAAGTGTTTGTGATAACTTGCAATGAGTCTTTTACAGCATTGTGGAGGAATGTTGACCACTCATCTTTGCAGAACTGTTGTAATTCAGCCTCAGTGGAGGGTTTTCCAGCATCAACGGCCTTTTTAAGGTCATGCCACAGCATCTCAATAGGATTCAGGTCAGGACTTTGACTAGGCCACTCCAAAGTCTTCATTTTGTTTTTCTTCAGCCATTCAGAGGTGGACTTGCTGCTGTGTTTTGGATCATTGTCCTATTGCAGAACCCAAGTTCATTTCAGCTTGAGGTCACCAACAGACGGCCGGACATTCTCCTTCAGGATTTTTTAGTAGACAGAAGCAAGTCTTCCAGGTCCTGAAGCAGCAAAAAAGCCTCAGACCATCACACTACCCCCACCATATGTTACTGCTGCTATAATGTTCTTTTTCTGAAATGCTGTGTTACTTTTACACCAGAAGTAATGGGACACACACCTTCCAAAAAGAACTCCGGTGTGATAAACCAGAGTTAAGTTATGTTTTAACAAGGGGGACAATCACCTTTTCACACAGGGCCATGTAGGTTTGTTTTGTTTTCTCCCTTAATAATAAACACCTTAATTTAAAAACTGCATGTTGTGTTTACTTGTGTTGTCTTTGACTAATATTTAAATTGGTTTGATGTTCCGAAACACTTGTGTGTGACAAACATGCAAAAAAATAGGAAATCAGAAAGGGTGCAAACACTTTTTCACACCACTGTATATCTATGGAGCGTAAAAGGAAACTGGAGTAGCTGCAGAAAATGCACATGTACATGAGGAGAACACACAGCACCCCACACAGACAGTTTACACAGTTCGAACATAGGATTGAACTGGGCATCTCTACAGCTGTGGGTAAACTGCACTAAGTGTTTGTCCCAGTTAGTACAAGACCCCGTTCTGCAGAGTTGTTCTCCACCTACAGTCCAGTGACTCTCGTTGCTGTTGCTTCAATGTAATCATCATTTGTTTTCTACATACTAGGTTCTAGAAGAAGTAAGTCTTGCTTTGGACCCAATTTTGGATTGAAAAGAGATTTTCCATGAGATATTTATTTAATTCTTTATTTAACATTATGTCACCATCAGTGGCTATATTCATGACAGGAGCATGGTTACAACTGTACTCATCAAATACACACACTGGGACAAAATAGAGCCACCTTTTCCAACAGACACATTCAGGAGTATAAATGCTGACACTGATTCACTCTTTAGACAAGATATCATGATGATTTTGTACTGGTGGTAGACCTTGGAATATGTTATATGGAACAGTTTGTTGGGGGGAGTCCTGAGAAATAAAGTCTTTCATTTTTTTCATTTATCTGACGCACCCTAACGTACATCCTCAAAGTGTAGTGATTCCATATTTTTGCTAGGGCAAGTAAGTTCACATGTTTCAAAAGCCCCAGCAGTGTGATTTTAGAGCTAGTCTGTGGTGGTCACTATGCTTTTATGGTGTGGAGCTGACAAACTTCATAGCGTCATAAGGTAGTGGTGTAATGATGCATTATGATGCAAAAATGGGATGATGTACATTGTTGTGTTAGACTATGCTTTCTTGTTTATTGTGCCATCTAATGCAATTACAGTTTTTGGACACCAGAGGGCACAATCATGGCTCATGGTCGCACATGCATAGCCCCTTCTCAGTGACTCCTAATTTCTTTTAATTGCAGGGGACTAAAGATTCGTTTTGATTAGGTTTTTACACAAGCAATGTACAGATTATGTTGAGTTGTTATTCTTCAGAAAAAAAAGGAATGTTTTCATTGTTTTTTAAAGTTACGGTGAAGCTACGATGGAGCATTTTATTTACAATTTTAAACCTCCGATTCTAGTACAGTAATTTCTTTTAATTGCAGGGGACTTAAATTTTTTGTTTGTTTGTTTATTTAAAAACCTATACAAGAAAATGTGCATTGCTTACAAATGTTTTTTATGTAATGTAAAATTAATAATCATGAGAAATTCGAATCGTGAGCTCAGTATCTTGAATTAAACTGCTTGGAAAGTGCTCTTGTATGGTAGGTGTACCTGCTAAAATGGTCGGTTACTATAAGAACATGTAGATATAACTTAATAAAATGTTATTACTTGTGTCAATACTTGTGTAAATGGGTATCTGTATTGATCTTTCTAAAGGTAACACAGGTGGGAAAGCTCTACTCATCCTGTCCAGTGGATATGAGAAATCTCCCGAGTCCTGAGAAATCTCTCCAAGTCCTGGACAGAAAACTTGGTGATGTAGTAGCTGTAGTGAAGTAGCACAGTAGAATGTTCCAGTGTGGTGTGTAGAACCCCAAACTATTTATTAACAGCCTGAGGGAAACATAAACAGTTGTGTCTGGACTTGAAATTGGTCTTCAATACAAGCCAGTTTCTTTGAGGACCAGATCAGTAATGGTGCTTGAAATCTGTACTTTGGGAATTATTTGAATGCAATATACACCACCAAGCCTAAGAGACTGTGCACAGTTAAAGATATCATCATCTTCAATATTCAACTGTGTTGGAGACTCAGCTTTGGAAGGCGGTCAAGGGGCTAGTGAATTGGAGGAAGCAATGTTGGATCTTGGCTTGGGGAAATGCACAGCTACATTTCAGACCGGATTATCTATCATTTTCACCTGAACAGCAGTTTTATACTAATCAACATGACTAGCATTTTAATCTGTATCAAGTCTACAGAAGAGAGGAAAGAATCAAATGTATGAAAGTTGAATGAAAGATGTGAAAAGGAGGTTGCATGCATAGTACGTGATGTGTGTTAGTTATTGGAAGAAGAATGTCTTGTGGAATTCAGACAGTCATCTGTGTGATTATATGAATAGCAAGAATGTTTTGCTTGTCAGTTTATGATAATGTGACTGACTGTTAACTTTGCTCTTGTACCACATGTTGCTGTATGAAAATGTTACATGTAGCAATGAACTTGGAGGATGCTGCTACATATTAAGCATAGAAGACAGATGTGCTCCGTTTAAAGTAAATGTAAAGCACAACTTTACAAATTTTAATTGGTAGCAAAGGTGCATTAAGGTTTGCATTTACTGTATTTATTTGTGATATTTTGTAAAACATAAAATACTATTTTCTCAGAGGATTTTATGCTCATTGTGTATATACAGCACAGATTTTTAACTTTCAAACACAGCAGTTAGACAGCGATGACCAATAAATTGCTTTAACAAGCTCTTATGTGGTATTGTATTCTTTTCACTGCTACACTACAATCTAGCATACCGTATTTTTCGGACCATAAAGCGCACTTAAAATCCTTTAACTTTCTCAAAAATCGACAGTGCACCTTAAAATGCGGTGCGTCTAATGTATGAGTTAATTCTGGTTGTGCTTTCTGACCTAGAACCGATTGTAGATGGTACACTGCGCTCTAAATCTGTCAAAACGTTTTAGCACGCCTTGGTAAGTTACGAAGCTACGGCCACCGCCATTGCGCAGCATCGCGGAGTATACGGTATTGCTTCTTCAATTTATTTTCGAAGCGGATTTCAACCCAACGCTATCGGTCACGCAGTACAACATGGACATAGAGCAGCTGCGAGAGAATTCAACATTAACGAATCAATGGTACGGAAGTGGAGGAAGCAAGAAGACGCCCTGCGCCAGGTAAAGACCAAACTGAGCTTCCGACGGAACTTAAGAGTTTTGTTTCATTTCATGCGTCTTATAATCCGGTGCGCTTTATGTATGAAAATAGATCCGTTAGCAGTCGATCGTTGATATTGCGTCTTATAACCCAGTGCACTTTATGGTCCGAAAAATACGGTAATGTATGATTTAAAGTAAACATCATGAGCTTCAAAACTCATTCCATCTCAACTTCAGTGTACTAGGCTTGAGCTGGTAATGAAATGTAGACTCTCATATTTAAACTGTTATTCTCTGAAGACTTCTCATGATAACCGACATTATCGTTGAAATTCAATTATGAATCACGACAGTGGTTAGCACTGTCGCCTCACAACTCTGAGATCCCCGGTTCAATCCCGACCCTGGGCTTCACCCCGTGTCTGTGTGGGTTTACTCCGGTTTCCTCCCACATTCCAAAGATGTGTGTTAGGTTAACTGGTGTTTCCAAAGTGCCCTTAGTGTGGATTGGCACCCTGTGTAGGGTTGTTCCTGCCTTGCGCCCTGTGCATCCAGCTAGGCACCGACTTTCCATCGACCCTAACTAGAATCAAGTGGACAAGACAATGAAAGAATTATGTCACCTTGCGTGTTCAAGGTGGTAGTAACTTCAGGCCTGTACCACCTCTTCTCAATCTATGAATCCTGTCACACCCTTGCAGGTATTTATAGCCTGATCAGCTCCATCTGCCCTGGATTCGTAGATTGAGAAGAGGTGGTACAGTGCAGTGAATGTCTCAATCATTGTAACTTTGGGACTCATGTTGTCTTTAGAGCATTGCTGCCCTGCTCTTCTTTGAAAGCAAGAGATATGAAGACAGTTAAACTAATGATGTCAGGTCAGCAGTTTGACATTTTCTGTCACAAATTATTGTGTACATTTATGTAAGAAATATCTGGTCTGACCTGCTGCATGTGCTACGTCCCAGTCTAGAGTTGGATGCCAGACTAGGAAAAGTGTACAGGTAAAGGGAGGAAATAGCCAACAATACCCATCACCACACACAAACGCTATATACTATCAGCATCTGATATCCTGAGTCAGAACTAGCAGAAGTCAGTACTAGAATCACAAGTAACAAAAACAGTAATATACAAGCCGAAGCAAAATGAGCAAGTGTCTGAAGCGAGAATTAAAGTGGGCATCAAAGCAAACCAGTGCTTTAAAATGCAATTGGTTATCAAAGCGAGATTCAAATTAATAACAAAATGAGTTTTGACAAAAAAGAAAGTACGGGAATGAGACAAAAAGCACTACTGTCCCATGTGCAAGCTCCAAGACTTGCTCAGGCTCATGAGATGTGCCCACACACGCAGAAATAGTTAGAGATAAATTGAAAGTTGTAACTCCTTGAAGGACAGAGTAAAGTCTCTCAGCATGGGTGCCATGTAACATTGTTAACATTCAGTGGTTCTCTGTTCTTTGACATTAATTTGATACAAAATTATTAGTATGCTGGCACGTTTGAAAAGCTTTCCCATTTTACTCTCTACGGGAAAAGTACTCAAACTTGAGCTTAATTTGTGTTGTATTGATTTCCAATAAAGTGGCTGGAAGAAGGCAGTGTTGTTAGTTTATACAGTGAGAAAGGAAATGGCCGGCATGGTGCTGCAAACGGTTAGCACTATTGCTTCACAGCTCCCTGGTTTACCTCCGAGGACCCTAGTTTGATTCCTGGTCCAGATTCTGCCTGTGTGGAGTTTGCATTTTCACCCTACGTCTGCGTAGGTGTCCTCTGGGTCTTTTGCCCTGTGTTGCCGGTTAGGTCCCAGCTGCATGTGACCCTGAATTACATTAAGAACATTTGAAAATCAATGGATCGCCTTCAAGTTGATGAATATATTTATCTATTTTATGGGTTAGACTTTGTCCAGGATGGGGCGCTACATCCTATGCTTTGCTATTTAAGTCTACACCACGGCTGAGAAAACATTCTTCAATATTTGCAAGTCTATAGCCTTTTATTTTAGCTACATAATCTGCTAATATGCAGTTTTCCTGACATGTTAAGTCTCTGACACAGAAATACGAAACGTTATCAGCTGATTCTCTTCTCAGAAGGGTCGTCGGCTAGCACCAGACCACTGGTGCTCACTTGGACTCAAGACACTTGGGGGCGCCATGACAGAAAGGTAGACATAGTAAGAGCCACGTTTTCATTCATGAGTTGTAAAGTAAAATTGTAATATTGTAATATTAATACATATCGTGGTATATAGCATGTATAATAATGATGCCATGACAGCATTGTCGCCTCACAGCTCCAGAGACCCGGGTTTGAGTCACTACCTCCGGCCACTGCCTATGTGGTTGTTACATGTTCTCCCTGTGTCTCCCTGTGGGATTTCTTCGACAGGTACTCTGATTTCCTTCCACAATCCAAATACATCACTTGGCCTCCTTAAAGGTCAGCACGTGGAGTTTGCATGTCGTCTCCGTGTCCTCGTGGTTTTGCTCCAGGTGCTTTGGTTTCCTCCCACAGTCCAAATACATGCATTAGTCTAACTGATTACACTAAATTGGCCCAATCTGAGGATGTATGAGTAGTTTCAGTGTAATCTTGTGCCTGCCTTTAAATAGCCATTGATAATGAATGTGACATTAAATTAACCAAACAAACTGTTCTAGTGTTCCAACGTGAGTGTGTGCAATGTGACAGACTGGCACTCTCGCTAGGACTGGTTACCCCCTTGCAGCCTAAGAATTTATGAATTCGTGAATATCATAAGCCTAAGTGCTAAATAATGCTGTAATTTTCAGCTGCCTAGTTGTGCCTCTTGCAAGTATCAATAACTGGAGAATGTCATGAACATCCGAGATATTATCTGCTGCACAGCAAAGGATATACATTTGTAGCAGCAGCTTCTAGCTGTTCTGCCACATCTTGTATTTCAGTTCTACATAAATAGATAATATGAAAAGGTGCCCAAACATTTGCATATGCCAGATTTTGTTTCATTTCTTACTAATTTAAATTTCATGCATTGAATTTAACAGAAATGCATATAATATGCATACACATTCATGCCTGCACACATGCATGCAAGCATTTTAATTCATATTAGTTTAGTCGAAGATGGTTTGTTTATTCAATGTGACTTGTTTGCTTAGAAAACATCCTTTTTATGATCCTGGTTCTTACCCTACCTTCTCGTCAGGTGCGTTTTTTTTTCACACTCTGCTTTTTTGAGCACAGTGTCGTATTCAGCTGTGAATTCAGTTGCTGTGAAATGAACGATAACACATATTGTGAAACATCTGGGGTCACAGGCAGGTTTGAATGAGTCTTGACAGGCCCAGTTATAGCTTGAGCCTGATTGGCTTATTACTACAGTATATTTAAAAAGTTATTGTGTATTTTGTGTCTATAACAATGAGCAACACAGTTTTCATAGTACTTTTCACTCTGTATTCTCGAAAATCTCAAATAATCTTTCTATCCCACGTTTTTGAAGAATCAGAGAAGTTCATTTTATTGTATTTTTATTGTATTGTATTTCATGTGTTCAGTGTACTTTACTTATTCATAAATTAATTTAAGTATAAACTTCCTTCTAAAATGTACAAGTGTATCCATATTGTCCACTACTTGGACTCATTGTCATCACTCACGGTCATGTTTTTGGAAGCTGTGCTAAAGGTTGGGACTGTGGTAGCCTAGTGGGTAAGGTACTGGACTCTGGCCCAGAAGGTTCAGGGTTCAAATCCCGCCTCTGCCACTGTTGGGTCCTTGAGCAAGGTCCTTAACCCACCATTGCTTGGATTGTAAGACTGTATCAATTGTAAGTCGCTCTGGATAAGGGCGTCTGCTACATGCTGTAAATGTAAATCCTGAGTGTGAGCTAATGGATTCATAGCAGATAATATATTAAAATAATTTACAGTATGTTTGGATTTTGAGGTTTTGATTTACGTTTATTAGGAAGGCTGAAGTTTCATCTTTGGGTTCAAACCAGAGGAATAACAAAATCCTGGTCAACCACTTTACAACCAAAGTAATTCACATAACATATTTTTTAAATGAGGGTTGTGAATGAACATTTTTGGAATTTGATGTCGACTCGCTATAATAATTTGGTCTATTAACACAGTTCTTTGGCATTATAATGGTGGATAGAGTATCAGCACAACACTTGATTATACAAAAGCACAACTTTTTAACAGAGTGGAAGACAATGCACCAGAGATGTTTACACACTGAATTCTGGCCTGTAACTGACAGGGAACTGCTACTCAAGAGTGGGCACTGTTTGCATGTCCCAGAATTTTAAACTGCGTTTCTGTAAGGCCCTGGTAGCTCATTTAACTAGGCTTACTCTTTCATAAAGAGGCTTGCACTTCACAAACATTGAAAATTATTGTTTTTGTTAAAGTTGCATGGCACCAAATCTTTGTTAAGCACTGTAATGAGAAATGTGTACAATTTCAAGCAGCCTGTTACAGCTAATGACATAAAAGTGCTCCATTGTGAACGTAATGGGTACAACATAGCATTTGTGGTTAATCATTTTGTATAACTGTGACTCACACGTACTTAAACATAATCCAATTTAAGCTGCAAGCCAAACATGATCATTTTGTTTCTTCTATCCATCGCTGGTTTTGACACAGATGTTCTAAGCCACAAATGAAGCTTACTAATTAAAATAGTACTCTCTTGTGACTGCAGTTTGATCCTGCCATCACAGTAAAATCTGTTTTTTACTAGCCTTACATTTACAGCATTCTGCAGACTCTTATCTAGCGCTGAGGTTTACGGGCCTCGCTCATAGATGCAGATTGGTTGTTGAACGTTAACGTTCTGTTTAATTATTCAGTGGCTTTACTGCTAGCTTACAAAACTGAAAAAGCACCAGCCCACATGCCAACAGCTCAACTTGACTCGTCATCACTCAAGACTGTATGTTGCTTTGTATAAGGGCAGCAGCTCAATGCTGAAAATGTAATCAAGCACTAAAAGCTTGTCAAAATTCCCCCCCGGCAAAAACATATTTGTGTGTGTCATTTCCTCGTTAGTGCCTGGTTACACCTCTGCTTGTCTTAATAACAGCCCCAGTCCTGTCGGGAAAGGATTCCACCAGTGGGGTCGTGTTTCTCGCAATTGTAGGACACTGGGTGAGTACTTCAGATAGAGACGTGGTTACCTGTTTAAGCATTTTACCCAATAATCCAAGTTTCAAAGTGTCAAAAAATTGGTGACCTCATTTCACAGGTGCCCTTTTGCCATGCCAAACAGGCTACCACCCTTTCCTCACTCTGTGTCCTCATTTTCTAGCCTACATTACACCACACTGTCTGTCACAATCCATATTCTGTATAAAAGCAGATTTGTTTATGATAACTTCATCCAGTTGTATAACTATTGATATCTTACAGGACGGTACTGCTGTGATTGGGAGCTCATTTCTGCGTATGGCACCATTATCTGTCAGTGCCTTATTTTAACATAGATTTGGATGGACGGACAGATGGATGGATAGATTAGATCAGAATAGATAGATAGATAGATAGATAGTTAGTCTTGGGCCACCATTCGATTAGATATCCAAAGTCCATATTCAATATAATTATTTCTTTATTATAATAAAACCAGAAAATACAAGAAATCTGCATTAAAAAGCTGAAAAGAACAGGTTCTCTAGGCTACAGTGGCACGTATTTACTGTGATCTCCACTTACACTTGAGCAATACAAAGTTGACTCTTCTATAGTCCAAAGAAGCTTGATCAGAAATGATTTTTTTGGAAGGGTAGAAGCCAAGAATGCACTTTTTTAAGGAAACAGAGTGAAAAGACTAAAGCTCACAAAGATTGCAATGAAGATCAGTGGAAAAGAGTATGATGAATGAGGAGTGATGAATCCAAATTTTTGGATCCAATTGGGTCCAACCAACATGTCATATACAGTCATTTTAGCATTGCTAAAACTACAAAACTAATGGTGGCCTAAGACTTTTGCACAGTTAGATGGCTAGATAGATAGGGGGCTATATAGATATAGATCCAATTCAAGCCAAATACTTCAAAGGACCTAGGCAGTATAAAATAATACAGCTGCAGATTTGTGGTTAATGGGTGAATGATGTGTTCAGTTAGGTAGAACAAATCCAGATTGGCCAGGGAATATGGACTTCCTTATAACTCACTTAGTCATCCTAGTCAATGCAGGTACATAAACATACACACAACAAGCCTGGGCACAGTGTGCAGGTCCCAAACCTTAGTGGCTCTATGCAATAATAACAGAGAAAAGTTCAACAAACATGTTTGCTTTGAATCAGTAGCTCCCTCACAATATGAGATGTCCTTTAAGCTGCTAAAAAATAGGACTTGTAATTGTGTATCATTGGAATGTGATTGTATACATATTGCAGCTGTACAGTGGCAGGTTGTTGAGCAGGACATTGAGACCTGGGTTGTACCTTCACCTGTGGTTAATGTCTGTTTGGAATTTGGCATATTCTCCCCATGCCCACTTGGATTTCCTCTGGGTACGATGAAGACATCCTCCCCAAAACATGCTAATGGGTGGATTAACTACTATATATTGTGCTGGAGTGATCCTTGTGATTGCCTGACTTACCAGGTGGATGGTTATTCTACACACTGTTCACTAACTCCAGTTACTGTCATTTTGTGCTGTGCAGTTGTACAGACTCTATGTAAGTTGTGTAGATTGTTTCCCATTTAATGTATGAAAATTGTTAGTGTATTTTTAAAAAATAAAAATAAATACTCGTTAAATACATGATCTGCAAATACATGTCATAATTAAACTGATACAGAATCATTAAATCACCTTAATGTAAACATTGTCTTAAACAAAGTCAGTTTTAAAGCCCCTAATCCTGGTTTAAATCCTGGTTCTGCCAAGCTGCCCCTGTTAGACCCTTAAGCAGGACCCTTAACCTTGAAATGCTCAACTCCATTCTCTGGTTAAGGGCGTCTGCTAGATGCAGTAAATGTAAAGTTATTTTGATACAGTCGATCCAAACAAAACAGTTGTGGCTTTTTTGAGTGTAATTATATTCTCTTCTCATGTGGTAGCACTGAAGCTAAATCAAAGATGTAGCATCAGTGAGACTATAATCACATTGTCATCATCTGCAGGCTCTGTACATGCACCTCATATTTAATTTACTATGTTTTAGTCTACTCTGAAGTGGCCCTGCCACCAGGGGCATCATTAGATATTTATGAATACGGGGTCCAAGTTTTGACTGGGGGGTGTCTAGAGGTAAGCCAAATGGGAGAATTAAAAAAATTACCCAAAAAAACTCACATTCTGAAACTAGCATAAAATTAAAAACATACAACTATTTGGAGAAATGATTTCATAGCAGCAAATTTCTTTGAAGAGACATGTCATCCAATGTTTGTATTACGTACAGATCTTATTTTACTTAACTACTTTCCAACTAGCCAAAATAGCTTTTTAAGTCTAATTTAGTTAGCAGACTACAGCTTTTCTTAAATCCAGTAAATACATCATTTTTTCCATTCCCGCCATCACTAAAAAGTATTTTTATCAAACACAAATTAAACTTATTAGAATGTTTAATTAAATGGTAAAAAAATCTTTTCACCTGACTAGCCTTTGGAAGAGCTGCTGTCTTTACAAAAATGTTTCGTATATCCATCTCCAGGTAGAAGAATAATATTGAATTATGACCAACTATTAACTTATTATAAACAGCAGTGGTGTGCAGTGTGTACAGTGGGTACCCCTTCTGATACTCCCATCTCACAACCCAAGGAATTCGCACACATATTGTTAATTTACCACATAAACTTAGGCTTGACTTTAAATTACTGTACGGATTTCAAAATACAGATCAACAGCCCACAAATGCTAGAGGAATCTAGAGGAATTTCTGGGACTGTGATAGCCTAGCGGTTAAGGTATTGGACTATGGACCAGAAGGTCCAGGGTTCAAATCCCATCTCTGCCAAGCTGCCACTGTTGGGTCCTTGAGCAAGACCCTTAACCCACAATTGCTTGGATTGTAAGACTGTCCAATTGTAAGTCGCTCTGGATAAGGGTGTCTGCTAAATGCTGTAAATGTAAATGTAATTTCAGTGCATATAGGGCAAGAGCACAAGCCAAAGCTGAACACCTGTGATCTCTGATCCCTCAGACAGCACTGCATAATGACCCGTCATTCATCAATAGCTGATATAACCACACTTTGGCAAAGATTTGTCAAGCATCACAATACGGAGTTACATTCACATGCAGAATAGAAGTCTTATGTTAACCTTAACCAGAAGCGCCGTCGACTTCTCTGGGCTCTGAGGCATCTGGGATGGACCAACACAGAGTGGAACCGTGTATTGTGGCCAGACGAATCAGTATTCCAGATCTTTTTTGAAAGAAATTGACGCTTATCAGCAACAAGTCCAAAACCAGGATCTGCCATGGTATGGGGTCGTGCCCGTGCCCTTGGCAAAGGTAATTTTTTGATGGCAGCATTAATGTGGAAAAGTACATTAACATTTTAGAGCAATATATGCTGCCTTCAAGATAACTTTCCAATGATCCTCATGCATTTTTAAAAAAGACCACCCAAACCACATGCTGCACTCTTTACAAAAGCATGGCTGCGGAATAAGATGGTATGGGTACTGGACTGGCCTGTCTGTAGTCCTGACCTGTGCCCAATGGAGAATGTGTGGAGAATTTAGAAATGTAAATTGTGACAATGACAGCTCCGTACTGTTGCACACCTTGAGACGTGTATGCAGCAAGAATGGGACAAAATAACAGTTGAAACATTTCAACACTTGGTATCCTCAGTGCCAAAACCAACATTTTATCTCTTTTATGAACATTCTGCATTAACATCAGAAACTCATGCTTTTAGACTAACTAGTCATTTGCTTTTAAATGTTTCATTGCTTTATTACATATGCTATATTTTTATTAGTGGGCGGCACAGTGGTGCTGCGTTCAGCATGGTCATCTCAGACCTCCAGCGTCCCTGGTTTCGATCCTCAGACTCCACCTGTGAGGAGTCTGCATGTCCTCCCCGTGTTCATGTGGGTTTACTCCGGGTACTCCGGTTTCCTCTCACATTCCAAAGTCATGTGTGTTAGGTTAATTGGTGTTCCTAAAAAGTGCCCTTATTGTGTGAGTGTGTGTGCGCCCTACGATAGATTGATTCCCTATCTAGGTTTATTCCTGCCTAGCGCCCTGTGCCACCAGCTAGGCACCGACTTTCCCATGACCCTGACCAGGAGTAAGCGGTTAAGAAAATGCATCAATGAAAGTTATATATATAAGTTTACTCTTCTGGTAATGCTTCTGGACACACTACCCAGATAATAAATGAGTGATGACCCAGAGTCAACCCCTGTTTACCCCTTTCATCTTTCCCTCATATATTCCCTGCTGTGGAATGAACTTTATTTTCTTCGTCTAATCTGCTTGCCAGAGTACAGCCACATCTTATCTTTGAGAAGATCTTACAGTTGGCATGACATAGACCAGAACCTACACAAGCATTGCGTATGGTTGTTTGCTCTTAAGTCATGCTTGGCCCGTATTCCAAATGCAATGAAACCCTTAAGAGCAGCTGTGCATCACTGGCTCCTGGCACACAGTTTTAATGCCTGACCCTGACGAGCACTGAATCATAGTTACTGAAGAATGAAATACTAAAATAATGACTCATCTGCCATCTGGGTCCTAAGTAGTATGTGTAATGTAAGGAACATTCTTAGGATTAGAACTTCATCTTGGGCCTGTATAATTATGGCCCAAGCAGGCTGCCCATGTACACGGTGATCCACATGATGTGAATCATCAGGCCTTTCATTCATTCATTCATTCACTTTCTTATCTACTTAATCCTGGACTGGGTTGTGGGAGAGCCGGTGTCTAGCCAGCAGCAGAGGGTGCAAGTCAGGAATAACCCTAGACAAGCCATTGTAGGGCACATACACTTACACACTCATGCACACATTCACACGCCAAGGGCACTTCAGAGTAATCAGTTAACATAAAGCATGTCTTTGGACTGTTGGAGGAAACCCAGAGTAAACCCACGCAGACACGGGGAGGACCCAGAATGCTTCTCCTGGGATCAAACCCAGCCACCATGCCGCCCGATTATCAGACCAGATGACCTTTTTATTGTTCCAAAGCCCTGTTCTGACACTACAGTTCGAACCTGACTTCAGACTCCATCTGTGTGGAGTTTGCATCTTCTCCCCGTGTCTGCTTGTGTTCACTCCGAGTACTTTTTCACATTTCAAAGCTGTGTGATAGGTTAATTATATCTCTAAATTGCCCCAGAGTGATTGTGTTAGACCCATTGTAGGCTCTTTTAATGGGGAACAAGGGTTAGCATGGGCGCTCTGACTGGTCTGTGCCTGTTACTCACTGTGTGTTGTGGTACATTCCTCCCATAAATGGCATTCAAAATTTCTTTGACTTGTGCAACAGTACGACTTCTGATCATTCAGGCTAGTTTCACAGATGGGCCAGTCATCTGGCCATAACGATTTGGCCCTTGTCATAGTCACAAGTCTTTATGCCTGACCATTTGATATCCAACATGACTATCCAACATGATATCCAAGATATTGACTATGACAACGGTGAAGCTATAACAAAATAATAAATGTTATTCATTATTTGATTGCGGAGTATCAATTTTTACCATTAATGTACCGTAAACGAATGCTGCCCAATAGCCTACAGGTTTATTTCAGATTTGATCTCGACAGGTGCATTTGGTAGAATTAGCACTAGTGGTTTCTGGTGTTTGTTTACCTCTGGAAATCACATATCATCCAAGTAGGTCTTTGAAGCTACTGTGACTGGTGGAGTTAATCCAGTAGGAGTCCAACAAGGAGTACAACACAGACCCTTCTATTAACATGTGCTTTTTCCTCAAGTGCTAAATATAAAACCTTTGCTGTGATCACACAGTTTTACGTATTGCTATCCAATTACTTCATGTGATTTTTTTAAATAGTAGGAACAATAAAAATATTGGCCAGTGCACCTTTTAAGGAAAATTTCATGGCAGGGATGCTCTCCTCAGTTAAGATCAAAGCCAATGTTCTGAGTTGAGATACAGTATGATAAATAAAAATACAGCTCTTCCCTCCAGTGTTTCCTTGATAGCCATGCTCCCAAAACATACACATGCACAGTGTTTGGACAGCTCAACTTTCCTTAATTGCCAGGAAACACGACTGACAGACAGCAAGAGATCAAGACTGGCTGGATATTGGTATTTTTGTTTGCATTTGCTTTCCTTATTGTCAGAGCCTGGAGTGTCCACAGAGTGGGAAGATTTTTTTGAGCTTGTATTTTATTGACTGCTGCAGTGTGAAAAGATGCAGATATTGCAAAAGGTTTTTTAGCTGTAAAGTAACTGACCCCTTTACATAATGTCATATTTACAACTAGGACTGAGTACTGCATTTGGAATAAAAGTAGTTTAGAAGTTAGAAACACGTGACAATAGTCAAGTTATCCCCTTTATACAACAGTTTGTTCCACTGTACATAGGGGTCTTTGTATTTTTGTGTCCATTTGTCTGCTCCATCGTAGAATCTATATAGTATGTAGAATGCATGAATTTGCAGTATGTGAACAACTGGAGCACCAAACATACCTGGTTGATGTGCTACTCCCTGAAATTCCAATGTATACATTGCCACAATACAACATAGGCATTCAGCTATAAGATGGGATTTTTCAGACCATTTGTGTAAAAGATGATTTCTGTCCAAGGTGGATAAGGTGACAAGTGAGCATGTACCAACATACCATAACAGAAACAGAAGATTTCTAACTTCGTTGGAAGTTTCCCTAATATCAGTAAATAACCTGATTAAAAAATACCCAGCAAAGACCAACATGTTGTGTTTGGGATGCTGGTATGCTGGTCAATCTGCAAGATGATACGTGTTTTGTGTTCCATTTTGGTCCAGGTTGGTATATGCTGGTTAGTACTGATCTGGTGCTGGTGTAGCTGATGCACTAGCATGGACTTGCTGGTCTTGCAGGTACAGCTGGCATACCAGTGTCCAACTTATGCTGGACCTTGTTTTTTCAGCAGATTAACAAAAACTGATTTATTCAGTGGCAAATTTGACATACGTTGTGACAGCAGAGGTAATTTTGCCCTTTATTTTATTTATGAACACATACTTACCCCAAGACACATTTACTAGACACACAGTAGAGAGGCAATCTCTCATTCAATACATAGATAGGCAGGAGAACTAATCAGGATGTCCAGATGAATTGACTGTTGCTGTGAATGAAAGTAGTAATGTGATCATATTTTACTCAAATATCAGTTAGAAGAATGAGAGTTCACATTTGCTTGGTCAGGGCCTTTTTGGTGGTTTTCATTTGTTTTACTGACCTTGAAAAAATGAATACACAATGCAATGCTATAGTCAAGGAGTAATGTGGTTGTTAAATGTGTATTCATCCACTGCAGCTTCACTCAAGCTGCTTCCGTCATCAGCTCCAGCCCCATCATACCCAGGCCACTTAATGCCGATGTGCATATTTCACATTTTATTTGAAGTATGACTCCATGACTTTAGTTTCGTTCTTAGATTTATCATCTACGCCGCCCAAGGAGGTTGGGTCCCTTTTTGAGGCTTGGTCCTCCCAAGGTTTCTTCCTCATAACACTTAGGGAGTTTTTCCTTGCCACTGTCGCCCTAGGCTTGCTCAATTTGGGATTGGACGTAGTTATTAGGAGATAATCTAAACTTGTAAAGTTGCTTTGAGACAATGCTCCATTGCAAAAAGCGCTATATAAATAGATCTGACTTGACTTGCCTTGGCTTAAATGGGTGTTAGGAGTAACCCTGTTAAGGTCCCCTTTGCCCACCCATGCGTTAAGGACGACTTGGGCATCTGGAGCACGCATGGCCCTGGGAATGGCACCCCATACTGGTGTGGTATGCAGTATGTATGCTAGCAATGCATGTCGCTCGGTCTCCTCCTTCAGGCTGCGCGCGACCCTGCCTCTCAATGAAGCGCGTTCACGTTCCTCGCCGAACAGCAGGAAACCAAGAAGCTGCATCGCTGTGTGTATGCTGGATATTAAACAATAATTTCGTAACACAAACATAGCAGCCTACAAACCGGGCTGGACAGTAGTCGTTTGCAAACGTTTGCTAGAAAGCCTTTAGTGGCCGGGCCACGCTGTAGTTAGCGTTTATTCGGGGAATTTAAAGGCGACCTGCAAGAGGGCTGCGTTTTGCATTCAACGCGGCGTGTAGCTTCTGCTGGAGCGCTGAGACCTGGATCCAGTCCTGAAGGTAAGCTGTGTAACCTCACTTCGCTGCGTTTCAGGGCGTACTAAAAATCTAGGGTTAGAATAAGAAGCAGAAACATGAACCAGTCTGGCTTGGTCAGTGGAACGCTGGAAGTTTGCTTGGAGGTGGTCTGGTTTGTGTCAAGCTGAACGGCGTCTCGTTTCTCTCCCTCTCCTCTCTTAAGCTTTCAATCTTATTGAGATGTGTGCGCTGGATTTCTTCATACGACTCTGATGTTCTGATTGGATCTGGATAAATGCCTGCCGTTCATTTGCAATATCATATTTGCATTTTTACTCAGTAGGTTTACTTGGATCGCAATGCATCTTGTGCTTGACGCAGCATTGCGTTGCATTTTCAGTAGAACAACCCTTAATATGTATTTCACCAGACCACAATAAGGCAAATGAAAGGTTGAAATGCCAACGGTGCTGCTTTTCTGGAATGGTCTGCATGTATAATTTACCATGATATTATGACAGCCCCAGCATGCTAAGCTAACGTAGGCTTCATGCGTACACTTTGTTTCCAGGATCATGACAGATGCGTTTTGGTGCGTTGGTATTACTAAACAGCGCTGCGATTTTGCCAGTGTTCACTCCTCTTTGGATTTATCAGCTTAGCTTTGAATGAATGTCTTCCCTGACTGAGTACTGTGAGTGAAAGCTGCAGTGCGCACTGCTGGGCTAGGACGCCAGGAAGCTGCACGCCTCAGTCATTCAGACACAACACGGCTTTATTAAAGCCAAGATGGCTAGGAGATCCCCTATGTGTATGTACGCGAGATGCGCAGAGGTCTGGCATTGCTGTGGAAAGCCTTTTCATGTTGTTGTCACGTGTGATTAGAAGTGAACGTGCAGCACTGTGTGAAGTCTGATTTCAATAAAACATAGTGAAATTGTTGCGCAGTGGAGAGATTTTGTCCTCAGCTGACTGACACTGCTGTGGTTTGTGTTAATGCACATTTTGTGTACGCGGCCATGCGACCGAGTTATAAATACACTCGCACAATAGACAGCAGTCTGGTTACACAACCACATCAGCAAGGAACGGTCGACTTGTGCTTGTACCAGTTCAAGATTGAAACCATTTCAGATTGGTTCAATTAATTAAGATGAGAGATTCAGGTAATGATTTGACCTCCATAATTGGAAGCAGAATTGACCTCAAACCTGATAGTATGACTGGCTGCTATAACTATTATATTCATTTAATACAGATACTCATTTATCCAGAACAACTTACAAATTTTCAAAATGTTCTCCTACTTAGAAAGATGAGAGAGGTCTGTAATTTTCATCATAGGTACACTTCAACTATGAGAGACAGAATGAGAAAAAACATCCAGGAAATCACACTGTAGGATTTTTAAAGAATTTAATTGTAAACCATGGTGGAAAATAAGTATTAGGTCACCCACAAACAAGCAAGATTTCTGGCTCTCACTGACCTGTAATTTCTTCTTTAAGAAGCTCTTCTGTCCTCCACTCATTACCTGTATTAATGGCCCCTGTTTGACCTCGTTATCTGTATAAAAGACACCTGTCCACAGCCTCAAACAGTCAGACTCCAAACTCAACCATGGCCAAGACCAAAGAGCTGTTGAAGGACACCAGGAAGAAAATTGTAGACCTGCAGCAGTGAGGCCAGAGTCGACCCTGATACCGACTATCTGATTTGTGCATTACACACAACTTGTTTTATTTTCTTATATTTTTCATTAAATAACCGTTTTTTGTTTTTTTAATCATCGGCAGTATGGCTCTGTATAATGTATAGTGTTGCTTTGCTGTCTTTGTGTGTCACAGTATGATATTTTTGCCATACACCACTACCTGACGTGATAGAAATAAAAGTTAGGGTGGATCCCCAAAGGCTTTTTTTTTTGGTCCTAAGCCACCCGCATTTGTTTATTTTCCCAAGATGTCATGAATATAACACAATTCACTTCCATTGTAAGTAGAAAACCTGGGTTTCTGTTTCTTTTGTTGCGTAATAGTCATCTGGATTGCTGCTTGGTCAGGTTTCCGGTGTGAAGAAGTATGTGGCAGTGAGCCTCCTACAGTCCACTTTCATGGGAATGATGAGATTAAATTTAAACAATGATTGAAAAAAAAAACCTTGTTAGTCAGATTGTTACTTAAGGCTAAATGTACATTTAGTTGGATTCCTGTTGCAGCTGTGGTTGTTCCTGTAAGTTGTGATTCAGCAAAACTTGTTGATTTTACTCAAATTTAAATGTGAGTCAGTGCTATTTTGAAATTCTGTAACAAGCTTGTCATTGATTTGAAAACTGTTCTGTCTTTTTCCTGTGATTGAATTTGTTTGCTTGGTTGACAATGAAGTACAGCAGGACAGAGTCATCAGGATAGATGTTCTTTCGTCAGAAAGCTCGTGGACATTTCAGTGGGCAAATGAACAACTTCAAATTAGCAACCTATCATTTAGGGTTGCTGATCTGAGCAGTGAGGTTTTTTTTAAGAAGAACTCCTGGTTATTCTATCAAGGTTCACGTCAGCTGAGCTTAGCCATTCAGTAGAACATGGTCATTTCAGATGAGACACACACAGATGGAAACTCTCAAGAGGAGTGCATTGCTGTCTGCTTCAAACTGCTAGCTTTGTCTTCGTGGTACCCAATGTACTGTGAATTAAGTGTTCTATGCTGAGAGCCTGCTTTTCTGTCTGTAGTTGGACACACATGGATGATATAAGAAGGAGCTTATCATTGTCAGTTATTAAATATTCATGTCCAGTCTAAGAGGAAAATCATCTTTATTTTGAAAGGATTTAGTTTAATGTAGTCCTAAGCTTTTCTGAGGACGTGAGTTGTTGCTTATTGTCCATGCCACATCATAACCACCGCATGGTCATGTCTCTTGTGGAAGAGCTCAATGCAGACCTTAAACTTAAAAACATCAGTATGCAACATTTAGGATTAAGTTTAGGAAGGGCTGGGCTCCTGAATGGTGCAGCCGTAAAAAGCATTAGCCCTATTGTAGTGAGGTCATGTTTTTGATCCTAATCCACAATCATGTGTGGTTCTGCTCTCTGTTTGGGAGAGGTGGCCTTCCTGTCTTCGTTGTTAATCAGTGTGACGTTATTCCTGGACATCTACGACCCCATTTACACTATACATGTATCTCGTATCTGGATTGTGTTAACCACACACACTTAATAATCCAAATGCACCCCCAGTCAGCTCATGTGAAATGTAAGTCGGCTCATAAAACTGGACCGCCCACTTATTGTTATTTAACATTTTCATTGCAAAAGGTGGTTGGAATATCAAAAGATGCGATTTTATCTAAGACAGCAACAAGTTAGATGTAGACGGCTGTTTAAAATGCTTTGTGTCTCTAATCACGCATGTGTTAGTTTTTGCCCTCACAGATTGGGTACCAAATTGGAAATAAAAGCAAAACAAAAAACTTAAGAAAGGATGTTTATTGACTGAACATTTTCTGGAGCCTTTTTCAGTTTTCTGGAGCCAGTTGAGTCTTGAAAAGTCAGAAATGTAATACAATAAATGAACGAAAAGTAACTGAACTTTAAAATAGTCAGTGTATTGGTATTCTTCTCTTTTTCATTCAAGTAAATTGGATAATATGCCAGTTTGTTACATCAGCCTTTCCCGTCCTTTGGCCTATTCCAAATTAAAGAGCAGGAAGTGTCAGTCTTTCATCTGGTGATTTTTGTGGTTGATGTGGGTTTCAGATGTATACCTTAAGATGAGATCATGTTTGGATAACAGGAAATGTGTGGACATGGAGCTTACCTACATGGTTAACTTTTGTCAGTAACAACATCATAGGCTAAACCACAGTCTTTATCCCATACAGGAAAGCTAAGACTGTGTTCGGATTGCAGAGCAAATCGAATTTGTTTCTCAAATATGTTTTTAGACAGAGTGTTTGCACTGCAAATTACAAGAGACCACGTCTGACTTGTCTGTCCAGACTGGAGTCACATTTAATGTCATTTCAAGATTGGCTACTATGGTAAAGCATGTGCTAGATGGTGCAGAGCAGGCAAGAGTCAGCTAGCGTTGTTCACAGTGTAATAGTCACTTCATTGTTATTATTCCTATTTTTAATTGTGTTTGAACTTAGTTTTTAGCAGTTTGTTTTTCCCTGGCACTTGTCAGAACCTTGCAGACCCACATTTTCACAATGAGTAGCATATTGCTTTCTAAATGGCTTCATTTTCCAGTGGAATTTCAGCTGAATGAATGCATCACCTGATGAACACAAGACATGCTGCCTAAGTGTAGCTCCGGGCTGAGATACAGTCCTCTCCTGACTTACAATGCTGGCGTGGATCCATGATGATGTTATTTTTGTTGTCACAAATCTTTGATAAGCATCACGTCAAATCCAGTCTGAGTGGTCAGGACGGGTTGGATGTCCAAATGCAACTCGAATAAATCTGAAATCACAGACACAGCTTGAAAAAGATTCTGTGTGGTTTATATGCATTCAGACTTCATAAAATTTAATTTGAGCTGCCTGTCTGAACTTGACCCAATGCTTTCGCTTTTGTGGTCTGGTATCAGTCTGGGACACAGTGGATGGAAATTTTGCATTATGTAACAGTTGTTTACTTACTAAACTTTGATTACACTGGGCAAAAATGTAACATTTTTTGTTGCACAAAATGGAACAGGCGGAACTGAATTTGAATATGTCTTTAGATTTTGTAAGTATATTTTACTTATTCATAAATAAGGTTGTTATTGCAACCTTATGTTAAAATGTAAAATGTACGTGTATCCGTAGTTTATCCGTACTCTACTTGGTCTGCTTTCACATCTTGAGACTCCTGGTTACTCAGCATCATGTTATTTTGAGGTTCTAGCACAGGTTATTCCTGACTGTGAGGTACTGGCCTCATAGCAGATTATAAATTAGGGTACTAAACAGTGTGTTTGTATTTTGACTTTACACTATTTATATTTGTCAGGCAAAAGTAGTACTCTGAAGCGAGGTGTTTGTGTTCTCCCCAAATCATAGATATGATAAAAGGGATATGGCTACAACTAGGGCTGCAACTAACGATTATTTTAATAATCGATTAATCGGTCGATTTTTTTTTTTTTTGATTAATCGATGAATCGGGTTAAAAAAAAAACCTTTCCTTGTCTTTATTCAGAAATATAACATTAAATAACAGCAAATAAGTGCTTACAATAAATGAATAATAAAAAATTTAATTTATTAATAAATTAAAATTACAAATTAAATAATAAAGAAAAATAAGTGCATCTCTGATGCGAACACTACATACAAACTCATTCACTCCCTTTCTTTAGGAACTTTGCATTGCAATCCAAAAATGTTATCATGTCAACATGCTCCCGGCTAAAGCTGGTTCTCTTTTTAGAGACTATGGCCCTGTACACAGGAACACGGGTATTTTTAAAAAGGTAGCTTTTTCTATGTGTTTTGACCGTTCGTCCACACGAAAACGGCGTTTTAGGTCACTGAAAACGGACTTTTTTTTGCAAAACTCCTTCCAGGGTGAAGATTTTCAGAAACTTCGTTTTCAGCGTTGTCGTGTGGACTGGGAAAACGGAGTTTCTTGCTTGTAACGTCACTTTGTGCGGCGTTATCTCCTTTTTGTTTACGTGAGGCGATTTTGTGCAATAGCGGACGTAGCCAAAGTAGTGCCAGCTGTAACACTGCTGACCGAACTTGTTACAAATCTACAAATACATTTACAATTATTACTTTGTCATTACACTGAAGAACAGATGTGTCAGAATGCGCTACGGAGGTCACTACTATATCCATCACACCCACGAAGCAGTTCCCGGCCCCAGCGTCGCCGGTTTTGGACGAGACCCGGTCGGACCTCTCGTTGGTGGGACAGCTTTCACAACAAAGTGGTTGTTGAAGAAGAATGGCGAGAAAATGTTCGTATGCACAGGACGTTGCTGTTGTCGCTGAGTGAGCTGCTTCGCCGGCATATAGGACTGCTGGTTTGGCACTGCCTTAACGCTAACTTACTTTGAAGATTCCGCTTCCGCGCCGGCTCTGCCTCGCTCCGTTCAGTCGCTCGTGTTTTTTTTCCAGCGCTGACAAAGTGCCGCAAGTAACGTAAGCGGATATGATAAGGCGGGGGACACAAGTCATGCAACACAACGAATCGATAATGAAATTCATTGTCGACGCTTTTAACGATCAATTATTATCGAATTTATTGATTCGTTGTTGCAGCCCTAGCTACAACCAAAATAAAAGCTTCCTGGACATACAAATTGGTCAGCTTGCTTGTTTAAGGTGGTAGTAACTTCAGGTTCCTGCAGATGGTGGTGCACGAGGATAATCGAGCTATGAATACCTGCGGAATGTACGACGGGGTTCATAGATGGAGAAGAGGTGGTACGGTGCAGTGAATGTCTCGTTCGATGTGTGGAAAATTGGTTGTAAAGCAGATGTTAATGATTGTGAAAAAGGAGTGATTGCATTTGATGAAAATCCCAGTCTACAGGAAATTCTCGTCAGAATTGTGGCAGAAAGACGAAGGTGATGGACAGGGACCGCCGGCATGTTTCATGGCTTGTGAATAAAAATCGCTTGGCTTCCAGGCAAGAATTGCTATTAGAAGTCAATACAGGTCTTTCACAACCAATTTCTGAAGTAACACTCAGTAGGGAACTGCATACCATGAACATGTGAGCAGAGTGCCACACAAGAAGCCTATGCTCATATGGGCGGAAAGACCCAGAAATTGGACTGTTCATAACTGGAATTGTGTTATCTGGTCAGATGGTCAGTTCTAATTACGTGTAATGGGGCCTTTGATTGAGGTGGCAGTAAATTTGAACAGCATCGCCTACATTGAGCTTCTGGACAACCAGGTTTTGGCTTTCTTATCCCTGTATTCCCAGATGACAATTCTCACGTTCACATGGCTGCAAATGTGACTGATTGGTATGATGAATATTCAGGAGCAGTCACGAAACTGGATTGGCCCGCAAAATCCCCAGATGTGAACCCTCTTGAAAATCTGTGGGACTACCTGGAACAACAAGTAGGACACCAGGGAAGGCATCCATGAGTCTTGTTGCCTACATCCAGAAACTTGTCCAGTCCATGCCAAATCGTGCTCATGGAGGTATTACGTGCTATTAGGTACGTTTCAGTCACAGGTGATTATTTTTGTGTCCGGCGAGTTTAATTTTGATAGCATTTTTAATAAGGGATGTGAGAAAGGTTTTTGGGATTTGAATGTCAACTCACTGCAGTTGTAGCAAAATAATTTGGTGTAATAACGCAGTTTCATAAAAATTACGAATGGGGTATCAGCACAACGTTATAAAGGGATGTAACAGATGTTTGTGCCTTGAGTTCTGGCTTGCAACTGACAGGGACTGCTAGTCGAGTGGCCACTGTTTCTTTGTTCCAACATGTCAACGTTTGTCGTTTGTTTCTGCATGCCCCTGGTGACTCATGGCTCATCCGTTCAGAAAGTAGCTATTGCACTAAATAACAAGGAAAATAACTTTATTCATCAAAACTGTTCAAAATGCTGTAGAGCAATGGTACTTATCTGCTATACATAAAACTATATTTGAGTATACTGGAACAGAAAAAACTATGGGTGATGGAGGAATTCTTAAAACGTGTTTGTATTCAGTGTGCAAAAATGCATAAACAGTCATTTTTTTTTGCTTGGGACAAAATCTTTTTTAACAAGTGTTATTTGAAGTCTGTTACAAGGCCTTGATAGTGGGTCTACTTTGATAAAATAATGTATGCATACAAGTTACTGCAGCTATAACTAGAGGTCTCATAGCTTGTCTCATTTGTCAAACTACTGTAACTATTCAATAAGTACTGGCATGTTTGTCAGCAGTGTGTGAATGCTTTGCTTGTGTTCTGAGTAGATCTGCTTGGTTCAAAAGCATGCTGAGTTTGGTACAAGGTGTCATAAACACAGGCTCAGTTTACTGGACCAGATTCTTCAGTAAATCGTGAGAAGTACGTTTTGGAAGATACATTTTTGGAGTTTCAGGCACATTTCCTCACCCATAATGTGAGTCGTTGCCTCTGTGTGTATCGGGCATTTGATTTCCCCTGTAGCACTTTTCCCAAGCTATCTTAACATGTTTCACAGAATAGACTGAATCCACAATGATGAATATGAATATGCAAGATATGAATGAAAATAATACCTTGAGACATGTTACATGGAAAGTGATGAAAGCACAGTAAACGGTTATTGTTGGTCGGAGGCTGTAAATGTAAGAACACTCCCCTCTTCCAGATATAATTACAGAAGCGTGGCTGATAAAGTCATGTCCTGTTATTTTTGTGCATGAGTCTCACTGTCAGCAGTACATATACAGCAATAGGCTTTGACCATATTAAAGGATTTTACTGTAAATAAGTTGCAATATAGCAACAAGATTTCTACAATGCCTTTGTGGAAGAAGGACGATGTGCTTGGAGGAAGACATGAATTAGCTGAGTGTAGGGAAGAGTGTAGTCATGTTGTTAATATTTGATGAGAAAGCTAGCTGCCAGATTATGAAAAATAAATGTGTGCTTATAGCATATTTATTTATGATTGGATAGTTTTGTGCGAGGAGGAATCTGATTCCAGTTAGCTTGAAATTATGAGTATTAATTAGTTTTATTAACTCCCTCAGAGACGTACCTGTGCTAGAAAGAAGGTGATTACAGGCCCAGTGGGACAGACAGGGTGGGGTTGCTGTCTCGGTCTCTCTTCTACTGCAGTGCTGTTTGTCCTTCTCTGTCTTTTGCACAGCACTGCTCAGAACTGTGGCCAGACAGCTAGCCAAGCTCTCTCATTCTGTCCTGGCACTAACCTTTAAAGTGTGTCACTCTGTTTGTTGCCATACACAAAGGCAGACTTTGGTTGTCTGTTGAATACAGCTTCTGTATATGCTACAACACAATTCACAGTTATTGGCGCCTCTGGTAAAGATGAATAAAAAATGCTTAAGAAATTAGAAAATAAAATTTTACTCTGCAACAAAAGAACAAAACCACATGAAATATAATTACTGGCACCCCTATAAAGTCTTAGAAATAAAAGTGACTGAAGCATTTATTTCAATGTATATTTTACTTTTGGTTGATTAGAGTCTCTAGGGTGTTCAGGCAGGAATGCTTTTCAGGAATTTGTTTCATTTGGGTGGGGAAAATGCAGTGGTACCTCAGTTGTCGACATTATCGTATTTTTCGGACCATAAGGCGCACTTAAAATCCTTTAACTTTCTCAAAAATCGACAGTGCGCCTTTAAATGCGGTGTGCGCCTAATGTATGAATTAATTCTGGTTGTGCATTCTGACCTAGAACCGATTGTAGATGGTACACGGCGCTCATAAATCTGTCAAAATGTTTTAGCACGGTCTTGGTAAGTTACGAAGCTTACGGCCACCGTAGTGCGCAGCATAGCGGAGTAATACGGTACGAGCTTCAGCATTAGGGTACGTGCATTCATTCATTCATTTTCGAAGCGGATTTCAAACTCAGCGCTATCAGTCACGCAGTACAACATAGTCATAGAGCAGTTGCGAGAGAATTCAGCATTAACGAATCAATGGTACGGAAGTGGAGGAAGCAAGAAGACGCCCTGCGCCAGGTAAAGAACAAACTGAGCTTCCGACGGAACTTAAGAGTTTTGTTTCATTTCATGCGCCTTATAACCCGGTGCGCTTTATGTATGAAAATAGATCCGTTAGCAGTCGATCATTGATATTGCGTCTTATAATCCGGTGCGATTTATAGCCCGGAAAATACGGTAATTCATTCTAGAAGGCTTGATGAGAACCGAAAACAACGAGTTCCAGACCTACAGAAAATCCACACTGTATATGGTATTATATGCATTCATGCATTTATGAAGGGGATACGTTCTGGCAAATCTATCATAAGTTAAATGTGTCATGAACTGAGGAGTTTGAGTGTTTGGTAGAGTGGCCTATACTGTATAATAACAGATATAAGGAAAGGTTACTGTGTACTGAATGGTGACTCGTGAATGGAATTTTGGCTGAACCAAGTCGCGTGGCTCAACCCGTATGAGTACCGAGAAAACGTCAAGAGCGGAGACAAATTTTTGTAGTCAAAATTGGTTGAGGACCCGAATTCGATGAGTTCCAAGGTGGCCAAGAACCAAGGTACCAATGTACATAAAAAGCAATAAACATAGAAATGTAATAATTATTACGTAAAATAAGATATTAACTGAATGTCCTAATTACCAAAGAGAGGGACAACGATAATCATTAGCCAAAACAACGAAGGTTATCTTTAACCTGAACAAAACTGAAACAATAGTACATTTCCTTCAAAACATCAAGTTGGGAATACCTCCTCTGAAACCTATCTTTCCATGTATGTATCTTTTAAGTGTAAATATGGTGTTTAAAAAAAGAAGGAATTAATATTAAGTAAAATATTGTAATTACAGTTCAGATTGGTATACTGTAACATCATATTTCAGGAAGCGCTGTATGGTTTCTTTGCCATATTGAATCTGTTTACATTCAGCTAATGTTCCAACAAATCTGGTTTGTCAGTTATGAAATATGTCAGTGCTCATCAAGATCACATAGGGTTTTCTTAACAGTTGGATAAAAGGTGTTGTTGCAAAAGGAAAGTAAAACTTCCTGAAACAACAAAAAAAAACTTAATATACTTAATATTTACAGCATTTAGCAGACGCCCTTATCCAGAGCGACTTACAATTGGTACAATCTTACAATCCAAGCAGTTGTGGGTTAAGGGTCTTGCTCAAGGACCCAACAGTGGCAGCTTGGCAGAGGTGGGATTTGAACCCTGGACCTTCTGGTCCAGAGTCCAGTACCTTAACCACTAGGCTACCACAGTCCCTATATATAAAACATCACTGACAATTAGAAGTGTTACTTAACTCAATTAAGTACTTTCAGACACAGTGCTGATAACAATGCCACCACATGGGACAGAATTGTCTGGAGAGTTTAGGAAGTCACTGTTGTTATTTTGGACAAAACAGCAGAAGCAATACAGAAAACTTTGTAAAAAGATGTTTTTTTTTGACAAGGTCCCTGCCGTTAGGCGTCCATCTTGTATTGAGCAGGTCTTGCTGAGAAAAGTGTAGTAGAATCACCGAGCAAGTGCCTCAGAGCTGCCAAAAGCTGTTTCAAGTCAAACTAGAGTGACCGTTTCATTACACACATTAAGATGCATCCTGCATAGAAGTGGAATGCGTCATTATCGTCCGCACAGGAAACCACTGCCAAAGCCAAAGCACAAAAAAGCCTGTTTAGCTTTTGTCAAAGCTCATATTATTAAAGGTCAGGACTTTTGGGAAGCCATACCATTTTGTGAGTCTGTGGCATTAGAGACAAAAATACTGACTTCAGTCTTATCAGACCAGATGAGACGAATATTTTTGGATCTAATGGTGTTCTAAATCTATGGCATCACAAGGGGGAGGTGTATGGTTAGAAGCCCATGGTCCTCACAGTGAAGTATGGTGGTGCTAAAGGTCTAGTGTGGGAATGTATGGGTGCTAAATAAGTGGGGGAATTTCCATGAATTCCCAGATGTTCTGCAAAGTCTTTAAAGAGACTCTGCTATGCTGTCTCTGGGTTGTCGATCACTTTTTCAGCATGACCGTGAACCCAAACTTTCTTCCAAGACCATTCTTAAGGAAGAACAAGTTGAAAGTCCTGCAGTGGCCAAGTATGTCACCTGACCTCAGCTTTATTGAGCACGTGTGAGGAACTTTGAGACATGTTCTGCAGCACGCCCCATCATGCATCAAGGCACTCAACTAGCTTCAGGAATGGGACAGGATTGTAACAGTGAGGGCATGCTAAACAGTAGTGTGTTACTTATTTGTTGAAATTCATCATGGGTGTACTCATTTTTGCAAGCGTGGGTTAAGCAAAGTTGCCTAATTTTGTTAGTTTGCAGATTTTAACGGCATAAACAGATCAGACAAAATATTAAACGATGCACAAACAATAGTTTGGCTACAACAATTTTAGTGAACAAAAATGTAATTGTCAGTGAAAACTCGGATAGTTCACAATACAATTATTTAGAAAATATATGCAGTGGGAACCAAAAGTTTGAGGCCACTAGTGCGAATGTATTTTGGATGTTTATGGAGTAGAATTCCTACTGCCGCTCAGCGCTTTGCAAACTACTGGAAGACCAAAGAAGATGAAGTGCTGACTGTTGGTGCACTTTCCTATACAGTCACCTTACTTAAACCTTGTTTGCCTCACATGCCATTCTCTCATTCATTCATGTGGACTGATTCCCTGAACAATGCAGTATAGCTCTGTTATGTTGAATCTTTAAACTATTTTTGAAAACAGCGAGTGGCCATGTTGGTAATACAGTCCCTTCTTCATCGTTACTTTCAACGTCTCAAATTATCTCCTTAATTTGACCTGTATCTGTACACCATTCATACTCTGTTAATCCACCAAGTAAATCGAAACATTCCTCCAAACTCCAGCAAACTAACTGCCCAGCGTCACTGTTTAATGTATCTACAAGCCTACCACATTATCGATTCGTTTTATAAAGCTAAATATGTAAGGGTTGTTGAACCTCTCCTCTTCATGCAGTGTTTTTTCCCCAAAACCTTACAGGAAATTGGGTCAGTTGAGTCATATAACACAGTTTTTGACGCAATGTGTGTGACGTAAAGTTCTTAATGTGGGAGAAAGGCTCTGAAATGCAATCTAAACATGAAGTAACATGAATGATGTCATGTTGTTTCCTGTGCTTTTTTCTGCTCTCCTCAAAGTTAAATTGGCATGGATGAACTGAATGCAAATGAAGTGTCTATGGTACAATAGGAATCGAGGACCTAATCTTTTGTAGATCACAAGCACGTGCAACAAAGCCTCTGTGAATCTGCTGTCTCCCCCTCTCTGATCTTTTCAAACACGAGACCAGTATTGTAACAGTAGTCTTTTAACATGTCCTTCATTAAAATGTGCTACCATTCTCAGTATCGTACGCACTATCCCACCCCTGCCTTATTACTCATGCACCGAGACTAAGCATGTTATTACATCTAAGGACTAACATGTCACAGCAGAAGTAGTTACAAACCATTTGTTTGTAAAGGGTTAAGAAACCAGGAGAGCACTACACAACAGTCTTTTTCAAAAGATATACTTCCCAAAAAACATTAGATTATGATAGTCAATGTAAAGCTGAACAAAAAGGATTTCAGACTTGTTTTATCACAAAGGAATTTGGGGAAACATTAAAATACATTTGCAGGTATGCGCTGTTTCTCATCCATCCGACCAACGTCCGAGGTCTTAAAAATTATAATACAATAGGATTATAATATAATAGGAAATTGTCTACTTGCTATGGACATTGCGGCCTCACCTGAACAGCCAATCAATGCTGCACATCCACAGGCAGAGGTGGGAGTTAGTTTATGAGCATTCATCCTAGTTCATCATTCACTCGAAAGCGAAATACCTTACCGGTCATGTGTTCACTTGCTCCTTAGCTCACGTTTGGACTAGCGGCTATTCTAAATCAGTTGATGGGTTTAGAGACACAGAGCTGAATCCAGGAAATCACATTATAGGATTTTTAAAGAATTTAATTGTAAATCGTGGTGGAAAATAAGTATTTGGTCACCCACAAACAAGCACGATTTCTGGCTCTCACAGACCTGTAATTTCTTCTTTAAGAAGCTCTTCTGTTCTCCACTCATTACCTGTATTAATGGCATCTGTTTGACCTCGTTATCTGTTATTAAAAGACACCTGTCCACAGCCTCAAACAGTCAGACTCCAAACTCAACCATGGTCAAGACCAAAGAGCTGTCCAAGGACACCAGGAAGAAAATTGTAGACCTGCAGCAGGCTGGGAAGAGTGAATCTACAATAGGCAAGCAGGTTGGTGTGAATAAATCAACAGTGGGAGCAATTGTAAGAAAAAAATGGAAAAGACATACAAGACCATTGATAATCTCCCTCGATCTGGGGCTCCACGCAAGATATCATCCCGTGGGGTCAAAATGATTGAGAACGGTGAAGCAAAAATCCCAGAAACTACACGGAAGGGATCTGATGAATGACCTGCAGAGAGCTGGGACCAAAGTCAGTAACAAAGGCTACCATCAGTAACACACTACGCCGAGAGGGACTCAGATCCTGCAGTGCCAGGCGTGTCCCCCTGCTTAAGCCGGTACATGTCCAAGGCTCGTCTGAAGTTTGCCAGAGAGCATATGGATGATCCAGAAGAGGATTTGGAGAATATCATGATACCAAAATAGAACTTTTTGGTAAAAACTCAACTTGTGTTTGGAGGAAGAAGAATGCCGAGTTGCATCCCAAAAACACCATACCTACTGTGAAGCATGGGGGTGGAAACCTCATGCTTTGGGGCTGTTTTTCAACAAAATGGGTCCAAATCATGACGTTACCACCTATGTTTCACAAAAGGTTTTTATGCTGGTTTTATGCAGTGTTTTCTCCTGACGTAAAAAAATCTAATTTGGTGTCATCTGTCATCAAAACATATTTCAAACAGACATCTGACTCGCCCATGAGATCTTTATCAAACTGCAGATGAGCAGCAATGTTCTTTTTGGAGAGCAGTGCCTTTCGCTTTGCAATCCAGCCATGCACACTGTTGTTGTTCAGTGTTCTTCTGATGGTGGACTCCTGAACATTAACATTAGCCAATCTAAGGGAGGCCTTTGGTTTCTTTGTGACCTCACAGACGATTTTACGCCTTGTTCTTGGGATGAATTGTTTTGGTCTACCACTAATAGGGAGGATAACAATTGTGAAGAATTTTGTCCAGTTTTACACAGTTTGTCTGACTATGGGTTGGTGTAGTCCAAACACTTTAGACATGATTTTGTAACCTATTCCAACCTGATGAGTATCTGCAACTGTTTTTCTCCAATCTTCAGTAATATACTTTTTGTGCTATGATACAATTCTACAAACATGTTGTGCAGATAGATTTTGATAGTTCCCTGTTCTTTAAATACAAACAGGACACTCACTCATAACTGATTGTCATTCCATTACTTGAGAACACCTGACACGCCTACAAATTTAGTGCTAATCCTAGAGCTTCACATACTTTTGCCTTTTTGTCTTTCTCCTAAGGAAGTTTTATTTAATTCAATACTATAGTATGACTGTGACTCAGTTAAACCCCAACACTGACTCAGAACCTAATACCTTAAAATAAAACAGTAGTGGGTTTACTGTGACGAAATTCATCAGTGAGTAATGTCAAGGTGAAAAGCAGAGGAGTAAAGTAAAGAGAAACTCTGCATTGTTGCTTTTTACACATCCACAGGTCTGGGGTGCCTTATAAAAACCCGAGTCATTATTCATCAAAGATTAAAAACAACATTCACTTGGAATATGTAGATAAATTGATAAGAGTTACACGAGTCATTACGAGAGTGAGGAGCGTAAACTGGACCAGCCAACAGGTTCAGGAATTTGAAGTTCTTAAGAAAGTTGAAAAAGGAGAGCCGAGCATAACTTCATTCAAACAAGAATGTCGGGGATGACAGACATGCAATCACACGGTTGTGCAAATTAACTCACATGCACAGTGATGAGTGTGAATAGCTGAAGAGATACAGGAAAGTTGCGATTATAATATGATTGTTATCTGTGGTGGTAGAACTTGTTGTATGGCAGGTGTGGCAGGTGATTTGGTTATCCAGAGATGCAACACTGACAGTCTGTTCTAAAATATGGCAGAGCAAAAGCTTCAAAACTGGGAAATATTTTGTGTGTTAGTAAAGTATGTTTTATGTTGTAAGTAAATGTGTATCCGGCAAGAGGATAAAAGATTGTGTCTTTGATCTCTTTTAAGGGAGGGATTTTGGTATGGAAACTTTGATAGGGCAGGCAGGTGGTGCAGTGTCGCCTCACAGCTCTGAGATCCCTGGTTCAATCCTGACCCCGGGCTCCACCTGTGTGGACATTAGGGCTGCAACAACGAATCGATAAAATCGATAATAATCGATTATTAAAAGCATCGACAACGAATTTCCTTATCGATTCGTTGTGTTGCATGATTTATGTGTCCCCCGCCTTATCATATCCGCTTGCATTACTTGCGGCACTTGTGGTCAGCGTTGGAAAAAAAACACGAGCGATTGAACGGAGCGAGGCGGAGTCGGCGCGGACGTGGAATCTTCAAAATAAGTTAGCATTAAAGCTATGTCCAGGGTATTTTCTAAAACGTGGGTTTTCAAATTTGTTTATAAAAACCATCCTGTCCACACAAGCGATGTTTAAACAAAAAACTTCGTCCACATGAAAACACAAAAACGCACACAGTCGCTGTCAAGAGCAATTCCAAACCAGCAGTCCTATATGCCGGCGAAGCAGCTCACTCGGCGACAACAGCAATGTCCTATGCAAACGAACATTTTCTCGCCATTGTTCTTCAACAACCACTTCGTTTTGGAAGCTGTCCCACCAACGAGAGGTCCGACCGGGTCTCGTCCCAAACCGGCGACGCTGGGGGCGGGAACCGCTTCGTAGGTGTGATGGATATAGTAGTGACCTCCGTAGCGCATTCTGACGCCTCTGTTCTTCAGTGTAATGAAAAAGTAATAATTGTACATTTATTTGTAGATTTGTAACAAGTTCGGTCAGCAGTGTTACAGCTGGCACTATTTTGGCTACGTCCGCTACTGCACAAAATCGCCTCATGTAAACAAAGGAGATAACGGCGCACAAAGTGACGTTACAAGCAAGAACCTCCGTTTTCCCCAGTCCACACAACAACGCTGAAAATGGAGTTTCTGAAAATCTTCGCCCTGGAAGGAGTTTTGCAAAAAAAGTCCGTTTTCAGTGACCTAAAACGCCGTTTTCGTGTGGACGAACGGTCAAAACGCATAGAAAAAGCTACATTTTAAAAAATACCCGTGTTCGTGTGGACAGGGCCATAGTCTCTAAAAAGAGAACCAACTTTAGGCTGGAGCATGTTGACATGATAACATTTTTGGATTGCAATGCAAAGTTCCTAAAGAAAGCGAGTGAATGAGTTTGTATGTAGTGTTTGCATCAGAGATGCACTTATTTTTCTTTATTATTTAATGTGTTATTTTAATTTATTAATAAATTTAATTTATTATTATTCATTTATTGTAAGCACTTATTTGCTCTGTTATTCAATGTTACATTTCTGAATAAAGACATGAAAAGTTTTTTTTAAAAAACCCGATTAATCGAAAAAATAATCGACCGATAAAATAATCGTTAGTTGCAGCCCTAGTGGACATGTTCTCCCAATGTTCACGTGGGTTTTCTCCGGGTACTCCGGTTTCCTCCCACATTCCGAAGACGTGTGTTAGGTTAACTGGTGTTTCCAAAGTACCCCTTAGTGTGCAAGTGTGTGTGCCGTACGATGGATTGGCGCCCTGTCTAGGGTTGTTTTGCTCCCCGTGTCGCTAGGCATCGGCCCTCCTGTGACTTTGACTAGGATAAGCACATAAGAAAATGAGTGAATGATAAATGAATGAACTTTCTGATATTTTGCAAATGTCTCTCCATTCTGTGAATTTCCATGTATGTTTAGGAAAATAAATATATGTTTAAGGCTGAGTGCATACACATTCACTGAAACAAAGGACTAAGTATTTGATTTTTGAGATTCAAAACGATGAGCTTCAGTTACAAACAGTAAGCATCCCCATAAATTGCTTATGTTTCCTTTAATAAGCTTGTGCTGAGTCATTGCTTAAAACGCTGTACCATGTTGTTTGGAGAGTAATGGAAATCAACATAGCTTTCCACAGTGTGCCCGAACTTGATGTGCGTGTGTCCATTTGTGCACCCAGTGTTTTTAAACAAAATTAAAGTATTGTTCTTTGCCAGTGAATATGAATCCACACTGGTTTTCTCCATGTTTATTGTATTTGCTGTTATTATACATAGATGGAAGAAGTACGGTTCAGGGTTGGTCCTTGCAAAATACGAAGGCGTAACTAATTAAATAAGCTCAAATTAAACATAACCTACCCACAGAGGGATAAACAGAAAGAAAAGAATATCAACAATCATAGTGCTCAGTCCCAGCATTGCACAATTGCTGGGCTATGCTGTTAGTTCATTGTTTTTTTTAATGCACAGATTGGTGAAATGTTTTAGGAGCTTCAAGCTTAAACACAAGACTTTTTCTCATCTGAAGGTAAGCAGTTTTATTTGAAAACCAATAATTGGGTACTTTCAGAACCACCTAAAATCACTGATTTACCAGAGAGCCAAAAACCATAAACCCAGATGAAGGAATGCAGGCATGGAGAACAATGTAACAAACCACAAATAGAACTAAAATAACATCCAAAGGCTTAATGTTGGTAGTGTTTGTGGGTGTATGTTTCAAGGCTTCTTGCAGGACAGAAAAAATAATTTCTAACTGTTCACCACCAAGAGGTCGCTTTACAAACCATGTGTATTTAGGACACTCTAAGCTACCGAGACATGCAATTTGTACATACATTTTTATTAACAATGCATTTATGCTTGACTTGCATTTTGAATGACTAATTAAATTTGAACTCTTTGCTGTACAGTCTGGTGGAACAATAATAGGATTGACCATTGATAAGTGATTTAGGAAGAAGTTCGGTCACCATAAGCACCAGTCATCCAAACGGAAAAGATACTGTCAGTTTGAGTCCTATAGTTGATCAGTTAGTTTGAGGTCTTTTGTCAAAAGGTCATAGCAGATGATTTACGTAATTTCCATACCAGTCATTCCTTTTCGTGACATTTTCTGGTCAGTAAATGGCAACACTGTCATCATGGAGGAGACTCGTTACAAAATTGGTGTTCCATCCAGCCTTCAGGTAATAGTAGGGGTGTTAACATGGGATATTTCCATGGCATGATAGCCTTTTCAAATTTAACTGTGGTATTATGGTACTGAACAAGTATGTAACACATGCAGATGGTGAACAGTAAATGAAAACTGTATGGAATATGAGTCTCACCACTTGGCCACAGCATTTCATTTTTGGTTATTTTTTACTATTGGATAATAGTATTAAACTGTTTTTGGCTATTTCTTAGTATTGGGTAATAGTGTTAAACAGACTCCCTATAGCCTAACCCTTAGAGGTCGCAGGTCACACTCGTGTGTTTGTCACACATTTTTACCGATGATGTTCACGAAAAATAATATCATTCGAAACAACAAGCCTAACTCCTTATTGTAAATGTGTTGGCTTCAGATTTCAGTGTGGTTCTTTCTTTTTGTTGTTGACATACAGTGTGGCAAAAAAGTATTTAGTCAGCCACTGATTGTGCAAGTTCTCCAACTTAGAAAGATGAGAGAGGTCTGTAATTTTCATCATAGGTACACTTCAACTATATGAGATAAAAAATCCAGGAAATCACATTGTAGGATTTTTAAATAATTTAATTGTAAATTATTGTGGAAAATAAGTATTTGGTCACCCACTTGTTACCTGTATTAATGGCACCTGTTTGACCTCGTTATCTGTATAAAAGACACCTGTCCACATCCTCAGACAGTCAGACTCCAAACTCAACCATGGCCAAGTCCAAAGAGCAAGATCTCATCCCGTGGGGTCAAAATGATCATGAGAACGGTGAGCAAAAACCCCAGAACTACACGGATGGACCTGATGAATGACCTGCAGAGAGCTGGGACCAAAGTAACAAAGGCTACCATCAGTAACACTACGCCGAGAGGGACTCAGATCCTGCAGTGCCAGGCGTGTCCCCCTGCTTAAGCCAGTACATGTCCAGGCCTGTCTGAAGTTTGCCAGAGAGCATATGGATGATCCAGAAGAGGATTGGGAGAATATCATGTGGTCAGATGAAACCAAAATAGAACTTTTTGGTAAAACTCAAACTCGATGTGTTTGGAGGAAGAAGAATGCTGAGTTGCATCCCAAGAACACCATACCTACTGTGAGAATGGGGGTGGAAACATCATGCTTTGGGGCTGTTTTTCTGCAAAGGGCACAGGACGACTGATCCATGTTAAGGGAAGAATGAACGGGGCCATGTATCATGAGATTTTAAGCCAAAACCTCCTTCCATCAGTGAGAGCATTGAAGATGGAATGTGGCTGGGTCTTCCAGCATGACAATGATCCCAAACACACCGCTCGGGCAACAAAGGAGTGGATCTGTAAAAAGCATTTCAAGGTCCTGGAGTGGCCTCGCCAGTCTCCTGACCTCAGCCCCATAGACAATTTGTGGAGGGAGTTGAAAGTCCGTGTTCCCTCAAAACATCACTGCTCTAGAGGAGATCTGCATGGAGGAATGGACCAAAATACCAGCTACAGTGTGTGCCAACCTGGTGAAGACTTACAGGAAACGTTTGACCTCTGTCATTGCCAACAAAGATTGTTACAAAGTATTGAGTTGAACTTTTGTTATTGACCAAATACTTATTTTCTTCCATGATTTGCAATAAAATTCTTTGAAAATCCTACAGTGTGATTTCCTGGATTTTTTTTCTCATTTTGTCTCTCATAGTTGAAGTGTACCTTTGATGAAAATTGCAGACCTCTCTCATCTTTCTAAGTAGGAGAACTTGTACAATCAGTGGCTGACTGAATACTTTTTTGCCCCACTGTACCACATAGACATGGAGATATAATAAGTTCAATTAATAAGATATAAAAAAAAAAAGTGTTTGTTTAGATTTTTTTTAAAACTGTCATAGGACAGTCAATGCACTTTTTGGCCAATTGCCATTTCAGCAGTTTTCTTGGGAAGAATATCACAGCCTGCTTTTTGGAACTTTCTAGAATTTTTTATTTATTTATTTTGGATTAAATATTTTTGATGTGCAGTGGGTTGAATCTGTGGATATGAAAACATTGTTTTTTGAGAAAAGACGGGTGTTTAAAAAAAATTGTATGTGTTTTGGGTCTGTTGTGTTGATGTAGTAAAAAAATATAATGATTAGGTCATATTGGTTGGAATACTGTAAAACAAAATTAAATCGTACAAAAACCACCCACAAATACCCCAGACTTCTTGATGCATGTTTGGTTTTGTGTTTAGTGCAGTTGGTTCTACCCTTTAGTGTCTCTTTGTACATACCATTGTATGAAATGGGCGAACAGAAAAGGGAGACAAAGATTTAATCCTCTACCACATTGAGTCTTCCTGTTGCTTGCTTAAGCAGGTTGTGCTATAGAAAGCTGACATTCCTATGATTATATTGAAATTAAGTACTGTAAATACATGATTGACACGTTTTTCCAAGTCTCTTTTTATTTTATTCCATTTCTTACTTATACATTAATAACTGTAATGTTTCATGGTTGACAGACACATGTTTATCATTTGTCCTGAATGTCAAAGGATGCCAAAACTGCTGCTGATTGTTCCAGTATATGTAGGTTTGTTGTTTTTTGGCGTGAAGATGGGAATAGTAGTTGTACAATGCATCTAATGTGCATTAGCAGTGTAAACTTTTGCTAGTGTGATTTTTATATTACAGTACATAGCCTGTAAGCATAGTCTTTTTTAAAATAAAAATATAGTAGTGCTGAAAATCATTTAAATATATAATTGTTTTAATTGCATATTTTTTTAATTAATAATGATCCGTTGCATTTTAGCCTGCTCATATTTGACAGTAAATTAGGTTTTTTATATTTAAAAAAGCACTATGTAGCAATACAAGTGGACTGAATGAATTTTAACGGAATGCATTTATTACTGTTCAAGTAACATTTGAACATGCCCTACCTCGTTTGCAGCACAGCACTGAACTGAGACTTCTCTCAGGGAGACTGTAGACGAGTAGCTTTCCAAACACAAAAAATTGCAACAGCTATTACAGAGATACATATTTTTAATGCAAAATATTGTATTTGTTTCATTAGGAGCTTTCATTTTTGTTGACTGTTGTCTCATGTTCCAGGCATGGTATGGAATCTGTTGTTCTATAGTATCTGATCTGATCCAGTGGTTGGGTATTGTTTGTGTTATTGATTCTAATTCTGACTCTGCTTATTACTTTCAGTTTTTATTTTTTCCAAGTTTCATGTATGTATGTATGTGTGTGTGTGTGTGTGTGTATATATATCTAGATTTATAGTACCGTATTTTTCGGGCTATAAAGCGCACCGGGTTATAAGGCGCATGAAATGAAACAAAACTCTTAAGTTCCGTCGGAAGCTCAGTTTGGTCTTTACCTGGCGCAGGGCGTCTCTTGCTTCCTCCACTTCCGTACCATTGATTCGTTAATGTTGAATTCTCTCGCAGCTGCTCTATGTCCATGTTGTACTGCGTGACTGATAGCGTTGTGTTTGAAATCCGCTTCGAAAATAAATGAATGAATGAATGCACGTACCCTAATGCTGAAGCACATACCGTATTACTCCTCTATGCTGCGCACTACGGTGGCCGTAATCTTCGTAACCTACCAAGGCCGTGCTAAAACATTTTGACAGATTTATGAGCGCCGTGTACCATCTACAATCGGTTCTAGATCAGAAGGCTCAACCAGAATTAATTCATACATTAGGCGCACCGCATTTAAAGGCGCACTGTCGATTTTTGAGAAAGTTAAAGGATTTTAAGTGCGCCTTATGGTCCGAAAAATACGGTCGATAAAGAGAACCCCAGTGAATCAAATTAGACAAAAACATTATACTTGGTAATTTATTTTTTTGAGGAAAATGATCCAATATTACATATTAGTGAGTGGCGAAAGTATGTGAACCTCTGCTTTCAGTATCTGGTGTGACTTTGCTGCATGACCCACCTTCTTTGAGATTCAGTTCATGGACAGATGTCCTGAGATTTTCCTTTAGAATTCTCTGATATAATTCAGAATTCATTGTTACATCAATGATGGCAAGCTGTCCTGGCCCAGATGCAGCAAAACAGGCCCAAACCATGATACTACCACCACCATGTTTCACAGATGGGATAAGGATCTTATGCTGGAATGCAGTATTTCCTTTCTCCAAACATAACGCTTCTCTTTTAAACCAAAAAGTTTTATTTTGGTCTCATCCATCCACAAAACATTCTTCCAATGGCCTTCTGGCTTGTCCACGTGATCTTTAGCAAAAAGCAGACGAGCGGCGATGTTGTTTTTGGAGAGCAGTGGCTTTCTCCTTGCAACTCTGCCATGCACACCATTGTTGTTCAGTGTTCTTCTGATGGTGGACTCATGAACATTAACATTAGCCAATGTGAGAGAGGCCTTCAGTTGCTTAGAAGTGTGATTTTTGAGTGATTTTTATTGCGATTAGTAAATCATTTTGGACAGAGTCTCTTGGTGCCTCAGATAGTCAAGTAATGAAAATGCAATTAATGGTGCATTATTCTGACAGCCAGAGATTATAGTAATCATATTCCACCATAAAGAATATATTCTCCCCTATAATGTACATAGGTTTGCAATATTCATAATCGTTTGACTCATTCATGGTGACAAAGCATAGAGTTAATCAGTAAATCTTAGAGGCCCTGTGCTTCCACCCCCTCCTTGTATTTATTTTCTATTCATCCAGATCTGCTTTTTGCTCTGCTCTTGTATTACGTTGTATAGTTTGACTATGTTCAATAGCTCCAGTATTACATAATATTTTGTTTACATGCGTTTTATTTTTCTGGATGTGGTCAACAGTTTGAGGAAGGCTTAAAAGCTTGTTATGTTTCTTTGCTATTTTGCAAGTGAAATTATGTTCATTTCAGTAGACACAATAATGACTGGTTTTATAGCACAGCGTTTGGCAGTGGGACACAAGCAGTTGTTTCAGCATTTTGCTTGTACTTAAATATACTCACTGAGCACTTTATTAGGTACAACTGCTTGTTAAACTGCTTGGTAACACGCATCTAATCAGCCAATCACTTGGCAGAAACTCAATGCATTTAGGCATGTAGACATGGTCAAGCGGACCTGCTGAAGTTCAAACCAAGCATCAGAATGGAGAAGAAAGATTTTGGATGGTGGGGTCAGAATTCGTACCTTATAAAGAGGCTGACGAGTGGATTTTAAGGGTGCTGTTTTACCATTTTCTACAAGTTAACGTAGTTCCCGAGGTCTTAATGAAATGTCTGTGACAAGCTTAGGTCAAAATACTACATAAACTGGGATTAGTTCCTGTTTGAGGAATTGACTCTAACTTTTTTTAAGTTGACTCCTAGTTCTTAAGGCTTTGAATTATAGAATTGACTCTTCTTGGGACTGACTTGTACGCATTCAATTCTATATACAGTGGTTCCTTGGCACACCTCGTTAATTCGTTCCAGAAGGCATGTACCATAAAACGACAAATACAGAGAACATTTTCAGGAAAAAAAAAGTACATTGAATTAATGTGTAAGTAATTAAGCTATTGTGAGACTGACAGGTGCTCCTTTGTTTTGTCTGGAATGAGTCATGCATCTTGACTCATACAAGTTTAAGTAAGAATGTACTGAGAACAGAATTTCACGAGTTGAGAAATGGTCGCGTGTATGACTGTACATCTGAATGAAGACTTGAATAAAAATATTGAAATTGTACATGTTAAACAACAAAAATGTAGCGATGCTACTTAACTACTATGTAAAAATATCTATTTGATGTCAGAAATAAGTGATCTTGGCTCAGAGTGTACACACTGTCAGGTTTTTGCCAACTGTTGCTGGGACATTTCCTTCAGAAACAAACTTTCTGCTCAGGGGACTGGTGACCTGAGGTGGGGAGGCTGATGTGGTGGCCTAGCAGTTAAGGTACTGGACTCTGGAAGCTCTGGACCCCAGGGTTCAAATCCCCTCATCTGCCAAGCTGCCACTGTTGGGTCCTTGAGCAAGGCCCTTAATCCACAATTGCTTGGATTGTAAGATTGTATCAATTGTAAGTCGCTCTGGGTAAGGACGTCTGCTAAATGCTGTAAATGTAATGATGTACTACAACAGCAGCCTACAACAGAGTAGGTCCCATGCTTTGCCATAGCTTCGGCATATCCAAACTTGGGTGTGGTTACTCAGATGAGGTGGATACATTTGTGATGTATTTAACCAAGCCAAATCTGAATGGTTTGTTGAATCCCATGCTCATACCTACGCAGCCCAGCAGTTTGTCATGTGATAGCTTCTCAAGACATCCAAATGTATGTGCACAAGCACTGATAATGTGAGTTTTACATAATGTCTTCTTTAAGACACAGATACTACTTATTACCGTATTTTTCGGACCATAAAGCGCACCGGATTATAAGACGCAATATCAACGATCGCCTGCTAACGGGTATATTTTCATACATAAAGCGCACCGGGTTATAAGACGCATGAAATGAAACAAAACTCTTAAGTTCCCTCTGAAGCTCAGTTTGGTCTTTACCTGGTGCAGGGCGTCTTCTTGCTTCCTCCACTTCCGTACCATTGATTCGTTAATGCTGAATTCTCTCAAAGCTGCTCTATGTCCATGTTGTACTGCGTGACCGATAGCGTTGTGTTTTGAAATCCGCTTCGAAAATAAATGAATGAATGCACGTACCCTAATGCTGAAGCACATACCGTATTACTCCTCGATGCTGCGCACTACGTTTGCCATAAGCTTCGTAACTTACCAAGGCCGTGCTAAAACATTTTGACAGATTTATGAGCGCCGTGTACCATCTACAATCGGTTCTAGGTCAGAAAGCACAACCAGAATTAATTCATACATTAGACGCACCGCATTTAAAGGCGCACTGTCGATTTTTGAGAAAATTAAAGGATTTTAAGTGCGCCTTATGGTCCGAAAAATACGGTACCTCGGATACAAAAACGCCATTTAGTATCTGGGCTTGTTTAACTCGCATACCTGTCTCACATTTGCATACAGTAACTTTGAATACAATTATATGATGAACCTAATTTTTTAATTATTTTTTGAATACTGCATACAAACGTTTCTGGTTGTAGTCTTATAAAATACTGAAAAATTATTATATATGGTCACTTTACCAATGCTAAATATCTAATCTAATGGTGGCCTAAGACTTTTGCACGAAATGTGTTTAATTGAACAAATAAAGACTTCATGCTTACTTTAAATGTGATATCAGTGTGCCTTTTTGGTTTAAATGGGCTTTCTTCATTTCACATTCTTTACTCAGTGACCTGTGTAACTTAATTGCATGTTTAATTTTGCTTGTGGCCATGCCAAACCCCTTCTCCAAACAGAGAAGTGAATAATATTCTGCTTCTTCTAATGAGAGAGGGATCTGTGATATACACAGAGAATGGGAAGAGAGAGAAAAGGGTAAAGAAGGGTAGAGCTACAGAGTTTACAATCGGTGATGTTACTCAGTCCTGCAGAATGTATTCATTGAAGGCATACTCCTCCTCCATATGAACCCCAAGCAGTGCTCTGCCAGCACCGTGGGGGAACTGACTGTTTGTCAGATGTTCTTCACTGAGACATGCTGAGACATCAGCAATGATTCTCTCCAAATGTTTTGCAACATTTAAGCACATTTCCAACACGTCAGCTAAAGCTTTTCCCATCAACTACTTCCATGAATGTACTGTTTATTAACACGGTGTTATACAAACAAGATGACACAGAATTGCATAACTGAAAGACTACTAGCCATGAGCTGCCTCCGCAGCCATGTGGTAATTGTGTCAGTTCAAACAAATGTACTGTTCTGTGCCACATTAGATTTGTTGTTGTAGCAATGGCATAATGACCATATATGACATATTCTTGACACTTGGACCCAAAAGTTGCAAACTTGGATTTGTGACTCCGTAATACTCTTACACGGATCTTCATTCCAATCTTTGTGAGCTTTATCTTTATCTTGGCCTTTTCACCCTGTTTGCCTTCTGGAAAAGTGGCTTCTTGGTTGCTACCCATCCAAAAAGATCATTCCTGATTAAGCTTCTTTGCACTGTAGCAGAGTCAGCTTGGCATCCCGATGAAGCTGCCTGATGCAGCTATTGCTCAAGTGTAAGTGGAGGTCACACTAGATATTTGCCACTAAAAACCTGTTTTTCCATTTTTTTAAAGTTCTGCTTACATATTTCTGGTTGTATTTTGAGGAATGAGTATATATGGTCATTATACCATTGCTAAAACTATAGTATAATCTAATCTCATGGTGGCCTAAGACTTTTGCACAGTACTGTACAAATTGCATGTAGAGGAATAATTCCTTCCTTACTGCAAAGTGCTAAGAATTCTGATTCTTAGAAGCAAAGGTTTGTTTTCAGTCTTTTGATTTGGTCTTTTAGCGCGGTTTTGTCTGACGTTTAGGCTATAAGATGTGATAACCTGCCCAGTATATAGTGTTCCTTGAATCTGCTCTTATAACACAGGGAATTCGTGGCGTTTTAGGATCAGTATCTATTGTAAGAATCCTGTTTCAGTTGAGCAGAGGTACAAGAAACCTGCATCTGAAAGCTGCGCCCAAGCTGTCAGAGGCTTTCGAAAGACAGAATTAGAGAATAAAATGGCTCATGTGAGACCGAAAGAAATGTTGCTTATAACTTGCATATCTTATTTCATGTTCTCAGAGAAGCTTGTTTAAGCCCTCTAGAGATGGGATGCCCAAATACACAACACCACATTTCTCACACAATATGCAATTTAGTTTAAAAAAGAATTTCTAAAAACTGGCAGAATAGCATCACTGTGTTGAAAACATGCAACCCAAGCATGTGGAAAATCTATAGAAAAGCTGTGATAGATGATAGTCTATTGTATCATACATTCTGGCTGACTTCTTGTGGTAGAATACACATAATTGCAAAAGTACCCTAATGGCGAGCATTGGAGCCAGAGCTTTGTTGGGAGATTTTATGTGAAATCACAAATGAGAGTCATCCAAAAGCATTAGGAAATATCTAATACTGAGCATTAGCAGACCAGTGCAAAATGATCAGTTTCTCTGGTTTCACTATTTGTAGGGTACTGTATGTGTTTGAGTCAAATGGAACATTTATTTTAGAAGCTACTAAAAAGATGCAATGTTTTCAGACCTCGATTAATAATACAAATAAGAATACACTGAATCAGTATTTCATTAAGTAGGATGAGGTGCGTCTGTGTTGGAATTCATCAGAGAGTGGATTGGAATTGCTGTCATACATGTATATATTATTGATCTTCATTTTGTCCAGAGCTACATGAGCAGCTCACTATTAATGCTACTGGAAGAATATCCTGTTTGAGACTTATTGAATCAATTACATTTACGTTACATTTACAGCATTTAGCAGACACCCTTATCCAGAGCGACTTACAATTGATACAGTCTTACAGTCCAAGCAATTGTGGGTTAAGGGTCTTGCTCCAGGACCCAACAGTGGCAGCTTGGCAGAGGTGGGATTTGAACCCTGGACCTTCTGGTCCAGAGTCCAGTACCTTAACCGCTAGGCTACCACAGTCCAATTGCAGACATAATGAGTTTAAAGTCTGACCTGGGCTGCTGCTGAACAGATGTTAAAAGTGAACAGTCACGTTTGGCTATTTGTAATAGTGGAAAGTGGCAACCATTTCCAAGAAAAAAGATGGAAATCCTGAATTGGTGACCTTATGGTGTTTTTATCAAGCTGTAGGAGAACTCAGAGTCAGCACAAAAGCATGAACTAAGATGTGTATGCTTTCTGCACAAATAATGCCTGCGAAGTGTAGGAAGTAATAAATAGTAACTGAAACAAAATGATTTTTCCCCTTGGGATGGGATACCACAGTTATTGCCCAAGTTGGTGACACTTAATGAAAACATTGTTTAACATGTCACCTTTGAGAACTGGCATTTGACCTTTCTTTCTCTTCTTTTTTAGATGATTATTCACCTGAAATGCTTTATTTCAGGTTTGCCGCTTCAAATACAATTCAGGAGAAATGTAGGTATGGAAGTCAGTAGACTGGTTAGGGTGCATTTTTCCTGTTTCACTAATGACAGCTTTTACAAGCATGCCAAGTATTCTTGCAGGCAATAAGGGCATGTCCTTGGACTAAAATTGATACACTAAAAGTGTGGAAGGAAACACTGCACAATAATGTGCTGCTGTGTTTAATGCAGTTCCTAAGTGGAATGGCCTTGGGACTGTACTCCTACTTGCTGAATATGGATTGTTACCATTGAGAGCAGGACACAGTTCTGACCATGACAAAATGCCAGTCAAAACTCGTGAACATATTTGTTGGCATGGTTGCTTGAGTCATTTCATAAGCCCATTGGTTTGAAGGCACTGTGGTTTTAAATTAAGAGGAGGTGAGGTCATGGCCGCCTTTTTTCTCAGTCTATTTTATCTAGTTTTAGTCTTTTGAGGTCCAACACACAAAGTTTAAATACAAATGCATAGCTGTAGCCCTCCTTGAGTGTGTGTATCCACAATGTAGCACTTTAACGACACATATTGATCACACTGATCATACCCATAATAAATGCATCTTGCAATGCTGCTATATCTTTGTTTTATGCTATATCCCTAGACTTATTTCCAAAGAGAATTTTGTTTGCACCAGTGTGTTTACAAGCAAGCCATCTATAACTATGTAGCAGTACATTTCAAAACCATTATTAGCATTAAAATGTTTGCCATTAGTTAAAGGTTCATTTGTCTTATTAAAACCTATCATATGTCTCAGTTCCCTTTCCTCCATAGTCATTTTCCTGTCAGCTGAATTACTTCTGTTTTGCAGAGAAACAGTACTCAAAACAATTTCTGTTACGTTCCAGCACTTCCTGGATTTCATGTTTGTAATTTTTTGAAAGAGCATTCAGTTAATGCAGCAGTCCAAAATGCTAGATTACCATCGCTGGAACGGTGTTTAAGGCATATTGGTTCCTTCTAGCAGGGCTGAGCATCATATGCAGACAGGTTTGGCTGTGCGTGAGGGAGGGGATGCCAGTCAGGGATCGATTTACCCTGAGTAGAAAAGCAGTGTGAAAACATGAAAATAAAAATTTTGAAAGAGAAGTCGAAAACAGTGCTTGATATTTGTTTAATTCAGTAACTTAAGGTGTTAGAGCCAGAGGTGTCCTTCTTTGATGCCATCAGATAACTTTCCATGGTCATTAGCAGTCTCTTATGTAAAGCTTGAACCCTGCTGTCCAAACTCCTGTTAATCCAAGGTGTTTTTAACACCCAAACCCATTATCTGAACCAATAACCCCAATATAAAGAATGGCAATAACAGATAACAGTAAATACGTTCTGAATGGTTTCATACCTATAGTTACTCCCGGTGCTTTGATTTTGTTTAGTAGGTCTTTAGGAGGTAATGGTTGTTTATTTTATGTTGTTGCATACACGCACATGGTAGTACTATGAGGCCCTGCTACTTGGAGAGGTAAAGCCCCACCCAATTTGCAGATAACAGGCAGGTAGGAGGGATAATTACAAGTCCCATGTGCCACTGTTATGCTGACATTGTTAAGAGTAGGCGTGGTTTTGAATATACAAGAACCAGATAACAATTTCCCCATAGGAATGGAAATTAGGCTCTTTATTTGAGTATTCACTATCCTAACCATTTTTCAGAATGAGGTACATTCGATTAAGAGGGTTTTTCCGTGTGAGAAATTGTTGCAATATAAGCTTATCTGAACAATACTGTATGTTGTAATTTAGAGAGGAGGACAGTTTTCAAAACTTATCTTCAAAGTAGCTCAGTGTTTGTGCCAAAAAACTTATCAGTATATGTTGTACTGCCATGGACTGACTTGTTTAAGACACGTCATATGTAATCATCTAAATGAAAACATACAAGCTTACTTTATATGAAGAAGATACTGACGGATTCATGAACTGGAGTTACTAACTTTGAAGAAGAACCCTGATGATGCCTACGTGACTGAAATTGTGCAGATGGATATCTTGGAAACACTTGGAAAAACCTGAAGATGTCTTAACATGCTGTGTTTTTGAGATTCTTGCTGTGATAGACAGTGTTTAATTTGTGTTCCAAGTGTTTATTCCGTTTCTAATAAGATTGTTTTAAAATTAAATGTCAGTCGAATCTGACACTAATTGCTGGGCGCCATCTGCCTGGCTCACGTCTTATGATAAATTAATAATAAATTAACTAGAACATTTACATGTACAGCATTTAGCAGACGCCCTTATCCAGAGCGACTTACAATTGGTACAATCTTACAATCCAAGCAATTGTGGGTTAAGGGCCTTGCTCAAGGACCCAACAGTGGCAGCTTGGCAGAGGTGGGATTTGAACCCTGGACCTTCTGGTCCATAGTCCAGTACCTTAACCACTAGAACATATAAAACTTAGAATACACTTGAACGCCAAGCCCTTTGGTTCTTAGAGGCATGTGATTGGTCTCAGTTGGGAAGCATGGTCTATACAGAACATAACGTGACAGTAGAAAGAGGCTAATGCTTAATTGCATACACTTTGGAAAATGTTATAACCGCTGTCGTTTGGGTGCTGTGGTATTGTTTCTTCTTACAATAAGCTGGTGTGTCTGTTGGCGGAAACCTTGAGACATAGAACCCATTCTTTATTTATCCTCGCCATTGTCTTAGGTTTTGGAATCTGTGCAATTAAAATGGTGTGTGGTTTGTCAAAATCATAGTTGGCTGATGCTATGCTCATTGAAAGTGTGTGATTCAGTAGTGTTTCTTCAGTACAAATAAAGAATTGTGGCTAGTAAAAGCACACACATCTTTGTAGCTACACTATGCTAATGATTAAGGTTTTTAGAGCCAAGATTTTTTTTAGATTACACAGTAAGAATATCCTAATTAAGAATTAAAGAATTAGAACAGTGTTTCCTAGATCAGAAATGATTCATCTTCCAAAATGCTGTACGCATCATGTTATTCTAACAGACACAAAGTGCACATACAGCAGTGAAACTGTTCTTCAGTCCTAGCCCTTGAATAACCTTGCCTGCATATCTTATTGTTTTCTCTGCTCCTTGCAGGGATCATCAGTGTACTGGTATCAGTTTATTATATTATATGGATCAGGGAACTGTGAATCCCCAAAATAGTACACCACAACAGGCCTGTCCACCACATTCATTCAACTTAAGAATGAAAGGGTTTTAAATTCTTTTGTGGGGGTTTAAAATATCATGTGCTATATTGTGTAAGAATAGTAAGGATGTTCAAAAACTGCTTTCACTTCTGTCACAAGAGCAAATAAGGAGTGATGATTATACAGAGGAATTGAAAGAACAAGCACCGGAGATATTTTAGTTTTTTCATTTACATTTACATTTACAGCATTTAGCAGACGCCCTTATCCAGAGCGACTTACAATTGGTATAGTCTTACAATCCAAGCTATTGTGGGTTAAGGGTCTTGCTCAAGGACCCAACAGTGGCAGCTTGGCAGAGGTGGGATTTGAACCCTGGACCTTCTGGTCCAGAGTCCTGTACCTTAACCACTACGCTACCACAGTCGTGTTTATTTTTTTAACCTGAATCTAATTTCTAATATTTTTGTGATTTGTATTTTTTCACTGATTGGACTAAAGAGACGATTTAAGACTACCGTATTTTTCGGACCATAAGGCGCACTTAAAATCCTTTAACTTTCTCAAAAATCGACAGTGCGCCTTAAAATGCGGTGCGCCTAATGTATGAATTAATTCTGGTTGTGCTTTCTGACCTAGAACCGATTGTAGATGGTACACGGCGCTCATAAATCTGTCAAAATGTTTTAGCACGGCTTTGGTAAGTTACGAAGCTCACGGCAACCCTAGTGCGCAGCATCACGGAGTAATACGGTATGTGCTTCAGCATTAGGGTACGTGCATTCATTCATTCATTTTCGAAGCGGATTTCAAACACAACGCTATCAGTCACGCAGTACAACATGGACATAGAGCAGCTGTGAGAGAATTCAACATTAACGAATCAATGGTACGGAAGTGGAGGAAGCAAGAAGACGCCCTGCGCCCAGGTAAAGACCAAACTGAGCTTCCGACGGAACTTAAGAGTTTTGTTTCATTTCATGTGTCTTATAACCCGGTGCGCTTTATGTATGAAAATAGATCCGTTAGCAGTCGATCATTGATATTGCGTCTGATAATCCGATGCGCTTTATGGTCCGAAAAATACGGTACTCTATGGGTGTGTCCAGTTTCCTAGTTTTTTTGCTGCTTTCTTCCTATTTAGTTTTCTAGGTAGACGCCTTCCTAACAGGTGGCACAGTGGCTCATTGGGTCTCAGCAGTAAGGTACTAGGTTCAGTCCCCAGGTGGGAGTGGTTGAGGTCCTTGTGTGGAGTAACCAAAATGCTACCTCATAGTGGTCAGTATAACACAGTAGTTTTTTAAAGCAATTTATAAAACTAATAATAATAAATGAGTGACAAAATTGCTGAACATAAATGAACAATTTAGCTAGAAGCTAGAAGCAACAACAGTCTGAACAACAATGTTTATTACCAGATAACAGCATCATCTTGTTTCTGGGAACAAAAATGTGTAGATACTTGCAAAAATAAACAATGTTAGAGTAGTGCACATGATAGCAGCATCTTTTTGTTTTTAATCCCAGTCCCAGTTAAGAGCAGTGAGTTGTAATGCTGGAAACCAGGTCTTCATCTTTTCATAAATGGCTCCATCATCGCTGAATGTTCTTTCACCATCTCTTTGTTTTTAATATCTTAGTAGTCACGGTTTATGAGCTGCAAGTAGTTTCTCTACTATTTTAGAATATTGGTCTCATGAGCTCAGATATTGGCCGATGCCAATTATCTCAAGACGGCATTGATTTAATCGGTCTCTGCTACCTAGTTGGTCAGGATAATGAGACAACCCACCTAGACAGTCTGCATCACCGGTCATTGATGGCCCCCTTCACACTGTTTCCTCACCTCAATATTGATATAAATGATTAGTTAGTAGAAGCGTTTTTCTATGGGTTAACACCAGAACAGACACGACTTTAAACAAACTGTGATCAGACAATGAAATTTAAGAAGACTACTTGTTGTGCTCAGCAGATAAAATGCTATATGATAGCAAATTTGAAACACATTACAGTCTCATAACACCGGTTAGTTAAGCTACCAGATTTAACTGAATGTCTATTACATTCAACTAGCAATGGCTACAAAACTTGCTAACATGCTTTTATTTTCAGTGTAGTGAAGGAGCAGTATGGAGACGCAAGCAGTTAATGCTTCATAGCTCCAGAGATCACTGGTCTCAACCACAGACTCTGCCTATATGGAGTTTGTATGTTCTCCCCATGTCTGTTTGGGTTTACTCCAAGTACTCCAGTATCCTCCCACATTTGATTGGTCACTCTAAATTGGCCTCTGAAGTGTGTTGAGATAACCTTGTCTGTCATGAATATAACCATTGATGCTTACATGACATTAAGTATAAAAAAACAGACAAACAAACAATCCAAACACATGTTTAGGTTAGGTTAATTGGTCACTCTAAATTGGTCCGGTGTCCGGTATGTGACTGACTACCATTCATGCAACCTTATCCTGCCAGGAATGGACATTGATGCAGATGCGACAATAAATAAATTATTTGTAAAAACTGTAAATTGAACATGGACCAAAAGGACAAAGCTAACATCTTAAACATTCAGTACAAATATAAACCAACTCAATTCAACTCATAAAATAACTTGCAGTTGAAGATTACTTCTTTCTCTTCACTGTTGCATATATCCACCATCGGATGAGTTGTTGCGTTGTGGGATTGCCTGCGAAGTTTTATGATACATTGGCTAAGGAAATGGAACAGCCTTCTTCTCTGGAGTGTGTATATTATGCCTTAAAATGCTGTCAACCTAGATGGATTATAAGGAAATGGGGCACATCCTATGAGAGACACAATGAGGAAAAAAAAATCCAGGAAATCACATTGTAGGATTTTTAAAGAATTTAATTGTAAATTATGGTGGAAAATAAGTATTTGGTCAATAACAAAAGTTCAACTCAATACTTTGTAACATAACCTTTGATGGAAATGACAGAGGTCAAACGTTTCCTGTAAGTCTTTACCGGGTTTGCACACACTGTAGCTGGTATTTTGGCCCATTCCTCCATGCAGATCTCCTCTAGAGCACTGAGGTTTTAGAGCAACACGGACTTTCAACTCCCTCCACAACTGTTCTATGGGGTTGAGGTCTCTGGAGACTGGTGAGGCCACTCCAGGACCTTGAAATGCTTTTTACGGAGCCACTCCTTCGTTGCCCGAGCGGTGTGTTTGGGATCATTGTCATGCTGGGAGACCCAGCCATGTTCCATCTTCAATGCTCTCACTGATGGAAGGAGGTTTTGCCTTAAAATCTCACGATACATGGCCTCGTTCATTCTTCCCTTACCACGGATCAGTCGTCCTTGTCCCCTTTGCAGAAAAACAGCCCCAAAGCACGATGTTTCCACCCCCATGCTTCACAGTAGGTATGGTGTTTTTGGGATGCTGCAACTCAGCATTCTTCTTCACCAAACACGACGAGTTGAGTTTTTACCAAAAAGTCCTATTTTGGTTTCATCTGACCACATGATATTCTCCCAATCCTCTTCTGGATCATCCATATGCTCTCTGGCAAACTTCAGACAGGCCTGGACATGTACTGGCTTAAGCAGGGAGACATGCCTTGCACTGCAGGATCTGAGTCCCTCTCGGCGTAGTGTGTTACTGATAGTAGCCTTTGTTACTTCGGTCCCGGCTCTCTGCAGGTCATTCATCAGGTCCATCCGTGTAGTTCTGGGATTTTTGCTCACCATTCCCATGATCATTTTGACCCCATGGGATGAGATCTTGCGTGGGGCCCCAGATCGAGGGAGATTATCAATGGTCTTGTACGTCTTCCATTTTCTTACAATTGCTCCCACAGTTGAATTATTCACACCAACCTGCTTGCCTATTGTAGATTCATTGTAGATTGAGTTTGGAGTCTGACTGTTTGAGGCTGTGGACAGGTGACTTTTATACAGATAACGAGGTCAAACAGGTGCCATTAATACAGGTAATGAGTGGAGGACAGAAGAGTGTCTTAAAGAAGTTACAGGTCTGTGAGAGCCAGAAATCTTCCTTATTTGTGGGTGACCAAATACTTATTTTCCACCATGATTTACAATTAAATTCTTTAAAAATCGTACAATGTGATTTCCTGGATTTTTTTTTCTCATTTTGTCTCTCATAGTTGAAGTGTACCTACGATGAAAATTACAGACCTCTCTCATCTTTCTAAGTAGGAGAACTTGCACAATCAGTGGCTGACTAAATACTTTTTTGCCCCAATGTATTGACTGCGTGGAACAGGGAACAGTCCTAACATTTATAAACTGTACCAGTGTTATGTACTATTAATTTAAAAAGGCTAAGACTGTCATTATTATATGCTGCTATTTATATTTAGAATTAAACTTGATGTACACATTTACAATTTAAGGTCAGGATTTAATTTGTGGTTGCTTTTCACAAAATGAAATTACAGTTAAATGACGCTGCACTCCAATGATGTCATTACTCATAGCTGACAAGACTGATCATAAGTCTTAATCTGGCAGCCGTCGCAGCCTGCCAATGTACATTTTATTTCTTGCTGCATCAGTCAAGCTCAGCTCTGGGACAAATTGGTTTTCCCTTGAGACTGCCGTCAGCTTTCCCTGGAGGATCAGTGATTTCTCAGTGTCATGCGATTATTGATCCATCACTTTCTTGTAGCATCTCTTACGGGATTCTGACCCAAGAGATTTATGCGAGGTGTTTTTACTGGTAACATTTTTGTTTGTGCCCTTGTTTCTCCTGCTGTTCTTACCCTGCTGATAAACTGTTGATTAGGAATTGTTCTGCATAATTGTTTCAGTTAAAATATATGGGCTGCATACACAGATCATGGTCTGGTATGGGTTTGTCGAGCTGAAATCTTTGTCGCTCTGCACATTTAAGCATTACTGCCTTTTGCTATCGCCCTTTGACTCTCATTCTGTCTTGCTGTCTCTCCTTTCACCCTGTCTCTTTCTCTGGCTGTGATCACGTTTCAGGAAACAACAACCCCCTCTCCCCTCCACCTTTTCCTCCACCCCCTCTCTGTCCCAGCTGCCAAACCACATATACAAACCTCAGCTTGCCTCTGCACCCGGTGTTTAGAGGACTGGCTGCATTTGTGAGGGACAGAATGAAGGACACGAGAAGACAGGGAGTGGTTAAGAAGAATTTAGGAGCAGCTTCATAGCTCTGCAAGAGAGTGATATGGATATAGACCAACAAATGGTATTCCTTTTACTGATCTGCGGTGGTATTCTTATGGAATGAGGCATTATGGACAGGGTCTCTGCAAATCCTGAATAGGGAATAACCTTAACTCAGCTGACAGCCATAGAATGCTGAGATATCTGGACAAACCATCTTTTGCCTGGATGTCAACAGGCAGGATCAGTTCAGTGACTGGACCGTGGATCATACAGACTCCTTTCAGAAGAGAAAGAGCCTTGTGGTATGTGCGCATTTGCGCCTTTCCCATGGTGTGGAATGTTTAGCCGCTGCGAGTGTAGTTTCTAAAAGCTGACGAAAGCTGGAGCTGGAGCTTTTCCTACAGTGGGGCAGGGGAAACCAGTGGCCCCATCCAGCAAAGCCACAGCCATTCTCAGTTAGACTTTTTGCTGATAAGCTTTACGATCCAGAAGACTTTTCTCCACTAAAACGCCCCCACCCCTTAAGACGTATGAAAATCTTTTCACATATTCTCCTGAAGAATCGTAGTTGGATTTACAGTTCTTGTCCATGCCCGTAATTACCCTTCAGGTCAAGGGGTAAGTCAATGCAATTTAAACTTTGCCCGGTTAAGTGGCAGATAAGATGACTAGATCTTGAAAGTTCATAACTCTTTACTCTATATTTGAAGTTAAAGTGGGAGATATGGAAATTTCTGTTCTGTTGGGGGATCTGGGTAAGCCTAGTGATGCTGTTTGAATATCTTAATATGGTTAAGGCTTTCAATTAAATATGTGATGTTTTATACTTTATGCTGTAGCAGGGACACACAGGGATATATTTTTCAAGAAAAGTAATGACTGGAGATTGTAGAGCGGTTTCTTTGAAACGCTGGAAGGATCAGTGGAATGCTGAGACAGAGTATTACTGTTAAAGGGGTGAGAATACAATTCAAGAACCATTTGTTGACTTTGCAGAGGGGACAGTTTTGGTCAGTGACAAGCTGACTTGCTGTGGTATTAGCACTGCATTGCTGATGTCTTATAATTAGCCTCACAGCAAGAAGGTCCTGGGTTCAGTCCCAGGGTGGAGTGGCCTGGGTCCTTTGTGTTAGGTCTGCATGTCCTTCTCATGTCTGTGTGGGTTTTCTTTGAGTGCTCCGGTTTCCTCACATCGTCCAAAGACGTGCGTGTTAGGTTTACTAGAAACGCCAACTCCTGGTCATGTGACCGCTGTGACGTCTTACTAGAAGCGGCATGTTGCTTTGACCTATTTATACTGTTAAGCGCAGAGCATAGGTCATGTGACCGCAAATGTGGTTGTTACATTATATATTATTGGACAAACTAAATGTATTTGATAAATAGCCTATAATATGTAATTGATTCAACTTAATTATGCATTTTTGAATTTTGAATTTTCTAAATTCAAGAGTTTCAGCAAATTGGCAGTTCAATTACATTAAATTGGCATTGACTTGTGTGTGTGTGTGTGTGTGTGTGTGTGTGTGTGTGTGTGTGTCTGTCTGTCAGTCAGTCCGTCTGTGTCTTCGTGTCTATATACAGTGGGGCAAAAAATATTTAGTCAGCCACTGATTGTGCAAGCAGTCCATCTGTTTCTCTACATACTTTTAGTATCCTTTACTCAGGGGACCTTCACAGGACCACCACAGATCAGGTAGACCTATGTGGGTGGCGGCTCATTCTCTGAACTGCAGTGGTATCTTAGTCTGTTTTGTGCTGATATGAGTGCGTCAGTACTCGCGGGACGCTGTTTACAGGATGCTGGTGGCTTTTCAGTACAGCAGTGACACAGAGATGTTTAAAACCTCCAACAGCACTACTGTGTCTGATCCACTCATACAGTGGGGCAAAAAAGTATTTATTCAGGCACTGATTGTGCTAGTTCTCCTACTTAAAAAGATGAGAGAGGTCTGTAATTTTCATCATAGGTACACTTCAACTATGAGAGACAAAATGAGGGAAAAAAATCCAGAAAATCACATTGTAGGATTTTTAAAGAATTTAATTGGAAGTTGTTGTCAAAAATAAGTATTTGGTCACCCACAAACAAGCAAGATTTCTGTCTCTCACAGACCTGTAACTAGCTCTTCTGTCCTCCACTCATTACCTGTATTAATGGCACCTGTTTGACCTCGTTATCTGTATAAAAGACACCTGCCCACAGCCTCAAACAGTCAGACTCCAAACACAACCATGGCCAAGACCAAAGAGCTGTCGAAGGACACCAGGAAGAAAATTGTAGACCTGCAGCAGGCTGGAAAGAGTGAATCTACAATAGGCAAGCAGGTTGGTGTGAATAAATTCAACTGTGGGAGCAATTGTAAAACATACAAGAAACATTGATAAACTTCCCTCCCTGGATCTGGGGCTCCATGCAAGATCTCATCTCGGTGGGGTCAAATGATCATGAGAACGGTTGAGCAAAAATCCCAGAAACTACACGGAGGGACCTGGATGAATGACCTGCAGAGAGCTGGGACCTAAAGTAACAAAGACTACCATCAGTAAAACCACACTACGCCGAGAGGGGGACTCAGATCCTGCAGGGTCCAGGCGTGTCCCCCTGCTTAAGCCAGTACATGTTCCAGGCCCGTCTGAAGTTTGTCGAGAGAGCATATGGATGATCCAGAAGGAGGATTGGGAGAATATCATGCGGTCAGATGAAACCAAAATAGAACTTTTTGGTAAAAGCTCAACTCATTGTGTTTGGAGGAAGGAAGAATGCCTGAGTTGTACATACCTACTGTGAAGCATGGGGGTGGAAACATCATGCTTTGAGGTGTTTTTTCTGCAGAGGGGACAGGACGACTGATCCGTTTTGTTAAGGGAAGAATGAAGGGGCCATGTATCGTGAGATTTTAAGCCCAAAAACCTCCTTCCAATCAGTGAGAGCATTGAAGATGGAACGTGGCTGGGTCTTCCAGCATGACAATGATCCCAAACACACCGCTTGGGCAACGAAGGAGTGGCTCCATAAAAAAGCATTTCAAGGTCCTGGAGTGGCCTTAGCCAGTCTCCAGGACCTCAACCCCATAGAAAAATGTGAGTAGGGAGTTGAAAAAGTTCGTGTTGCCCAAAACATCACTGCTCTAGAGGAGATCTGCATGGAGGAATGGGCCAAAATACCAGCTACAGGTGTGCCAACCTGCTGAAGACTTGCAGGAAACGTTTGATCTCTGTCATTGCCAACAAAGGTTATGTTACAAAGTATTGAGTTGAACTTTTGTTATTGACCAAATACTTATTTTCCACCATGATTTACAATTAAATTCTTTAAAAATCCTACAATGTGATTTCCTGGATTTTTTTTCCACATTTTGTCTCTCATAGCTGAAGTGTACCTATGATGAAAATTACAGACCTCTCTCATCTTTCTAAGTAGGAGAACTTGCACAATCAGTGGCTAAATACTTTTTTGCCCCACTGTACCTGCACAACACACACTAACACACCACCACCACATCAGTGTCATTGTGTGCTGAGAATGATCCAATGGGCAACGAGTGTAGAAATAAGGAAGTGTATTAATAACATAGCCCGGGAGTGTTGTATAAAGTCTGCATCTTCAGCTTCATCATCATGCTTAGTGTTAAGAGTTTCTTGTTCTTAGTGGATTCCTAAGCTGCTTAAGCACAATAACCTTATCTTGTGATCAAATGTGTTTTTAATACCCATTAATGTATCACTGATATGACTCAAGAGCTTCCCGTTACTGTCTCATAGAGCTAGAAGTACATTTAGTGTAAGCTTTTTCAGCTAACAGATCATTTGTGGCTACTTATTTCTCCCGTACTACATGCTGCTCATTCATTATTTAAAAAGAAGTGAGAAGCGAATGTCTACACGTTAAGAAGATTATGTAAGGACGGAAATAACCTATTTAGATAAATAGTTTGTTTGGCTAAAGACTTTTCCGATAGGGCGTTGCCAGGATTGTAAACATTGGATCTGAGTGGGCCGTGTTCTCTAAACAAACCTTCACAGCGAGTGCCACTCTTGTGGTAGGTGATGGAGCAGAGTCAGAAAGCTTGGCTGTTTTTGTTTCTGTGCTCTCAACTGTGCTGTTGTTGACGAGGCATTTATAAAGAATGTAACACACCTTTTTTTGTGCACATTTTTGTTAAATATGCTCCGTTGATGTGGGGTTGGGTCATCCATCTGTGAGGGAATTTACATGGACGTAATAAACCAGTATCTGCAGAAAATTTTACAGATTTTGTCAGTAATCCAACCGAGTTTACTTGTACTTGAGTAATCCGACAACCAGTAATGCCACAGAAGGATGTGACGTGAACTCCGAACTTTAAATAATTAAAGTCTTCATTTCCTTGAACATATAAAGCATTTCAGTCTCTCCCAAAATGTCTTTGGTAGCCGCTTTACAGATGCTGAATTTAATTCCAGGGTTGCCAGATAATGTGAGAGAAACATGCAACCTGCTCTATGGAAACAAGCCACGAAGAAGCGAAGTCTTTTAGAATAAGCAGGTTTCTTAATCTGATTTCTAGGCATTAATCCGATCTGAGAAATTAAGAGTATGCTGTTTACATGACCACATGAATTCATTTATTAAGTGCATGTAAACACACTCACTGTATGAAACTCACTTTACTGCCCACAGCCTGGATGCACTCTTTATTCCAGTGCTGAAAAGTGTATAATTTAAATTTACAGTGTTTAGAAGTTGCCCTTATCCAGAGCTCTTATACAATCTTATGAGCCTCACTTAGAGCAGTTGATTGTTTGGGCCTTGCACATGGACCCAATAGTGGCTGTACTGGAACTTGAATCTTCAACCTTCTCACTTTTGCCCAAACTATGTGTTTGTGTCCATGATGTGTGTAAATACATGTTCCTCATTCCAGTACCTCATTAACTGAAGACTGAGATCAGTTGACTGCTTACTTAAAATGCTTTGAACTGAATGACACTGATTGGTAGGTTGAGTGCAGTGTTGCTGCCTGTCAAGGGCAAGTTGGAATTCCTCTCCGGCACCCTGACTTGACCTTTCACCTCTTATGAATCATTATCTTCAGCCACCAGATGAAGCTCTTACTGGATTTCTGTTAGGATTTGACTTAAACTTTCACTTTGCTGTCTATAGAGGAACGTGGAGTTATGTGGAGGATGTCGTTGTGTGGTACGCTTTTTCTTTTAAGAGCCATCTGGAACTTGTCTTAATGAGTGTGCCCATATTCATTACATACTTTTCAATCTTTAGTTGGTGACTCAAGTTAGTGCTGAGCTGTATACTAATTTTAATCTCCTATATGGAATTATTTTTTTTCCTTGAATTGCCATACTACACTACAGCATGGCTGAAACAGCAGTTGCAGCTCCTCGATAGCCAGCAAATTATATAACATTGTTTACCACTAGAAGTGCTACAGAGTGCTACATAGAACTGTATGCTGGATACAGCTTGCTAGCTAGCTAACATTGCATAACAGTCTGTTAACAGCTGGGTAAAAAATGAGGTCAGAGATGCAAAAGAACTTTGCAGTTTGGAAGTGCTTTAGTTTTAAGAATCTGACGCAGGCCAAAAGGCCATACAGTGGTGCTTGAAAGTTTGTGAACCCTTTAGAATTTTCTATATTTCTGCATAAATATGACCTAAAACATCATCAGATTTTCACACAAATCCTAAAAGTAGATAAAGAGAACCCAGTTAAACAGATGAGACAAAAATATTATACTTGGTCATTTATGTGTGCAGTAAAATGATCCAATATTACATATTAGTGAGTGGCAAAAGTATGTGAACCTCTAGGATTAGGAGTTAATTTGAAGGTGAAATTAGAGTCAGATGTTTTCAATCAATGGGATGACGATCAGGTGTGAGTGGGCACCCTGTTTTATTTAAAGAACAGGGATCTATCAAAGTCTGCTCTTCATAACACGTTTGTGGAAGTGTATCATGGCATGACCAAAGGAGATTTCTGAAGACCTCAGAGAAACAGTTGCTGATGCTCATCAGGATGGAAAGGGTTACAAAACCATCTCTAAAGAGTTTGGACTCCACCAATCCACAGTCAGACAAATTGTGTACAAATGTAGGAAATTCAAGACCATTGTTACCCTCCCCAGGAGTGGTCGACCAACAAAGATCACTCCAAGAGCAAGGTGTGTAATAGTTGGCGAGGTCACAAAGGACCCCAGGGTAACTTCTAAGCAACTAAAGGCCTCTCTCACATTGGCTAATGTTAATGTTCATGAGTCCACCATCAGAAGAACACTGAACAACAATGGTATGTGTGGCAGGGTTGCAAGGAGAAAGCCACTGCTCTTCAAAAAAGAACATTGCTGCTTGTCTGCAGTTTGCTAAAAAGATCACGTGGACAAGCCAGAAACACAGTCGTTCTACCAAAGACATGGCTTACAGAAGAATAAAGTTAATGTTTTGGAATGGCCAAGTCAAAAGTCCTAACATTAATCCAATTAGAAATGTTGTGGAAGGACCTGAAAGCGAGCAGTTAGTGTGAGGAAACCCCACCAACATCCCAGAGCTGAAGCTGTTCTGTACGGAGGAATGGGCTAAAGTTCCTCCAAGCCGGTGTGCAGGACTGATCAAAACAGTTACAGGAAACATTTAGTTGCAGTTATTGCCTGCAACAGGGGGGTCACACCAGATTACTGAAAGCAAACTTTCACATACTTTTACCACTCACTAATATGTAATATTGGATCATTTTCTTCAATAAATAAATGACCAAGTATCATATTTTTGTCTTCATTTGTGTAACTGGGTTCTCTTTATCTACTTTAAGTACTTGTGTGAAAATCTGATGATGTTTTAGGTCATATTTATGCAGAAATATAGACAATTCTAAAGGGTTCACAAACTTTCAAGCACCACTGTATATCGCAAAGTTTGTCGAGCCACTATTAGTACCTCCAACAGCTTACTCTATCACCTCAGCAGAAAACCTGTGTCGGAATACACAGAGTGTATAAGTTTTCCGTAGTGGGATTCAAAGGAATCTTGATACAATCTTTGGTCATACCGCCCAGCACTGCCTCACATGCCTGCTTTTTATTTACTTCCTGAATGTTAGCATATACTCTGTTTGCATGCTGGCGAGCTATGCAAACTCATTCACAGAACAACAAGAATTTAATATCAAAGGTCTAAAATCCTTCGTAGATCATTAGAAATTTTGAGACCAGTCACTGTCACACGTACACACTGCCTTCACATGCTGCCATCTTACTTAAGTTGTCTTCACGTAGATAAACCCAGCCGGCCCGCATTAACTTGAGTGAATTTGAAATTCTCTATTTTAACACACAACATTCATTCACCCACTCACTTAATCTTTTACAGGTTTGCAAGAAAGCCGGCGCCTAGCCAGCAGCATAGGGCTCATGAATTTTGCATATCCACTTTAAAGCCTGTGTATGTTCAAGGTTGAAGTGCATTTGTTTTTGGCCATGGTTGTGGCTCGGTTGAAAAACAGTGGCCTAGTTGTCATATAGCTTCCCTTTCTGACAAAGTATTATCAAGGCATTAATAAAAATGCTATTATTAGCTTCTTTATAGTTAATAGTTGTTCCGTCAGTGATGTGATATGGTTGATTATCTGTATCTATTGCTGGGTTGTGTTATTTGGTGCACAGGAAAGTCCAGGCGCACAGACAACATGGCCACAAAAGGGATTTGCTTGGAATGTACCAGAGTCTGATACACCTGGGATACTTGGACCTGAGCCATGAGACAAGAGGAGTTAGCCCTCAAATGAGTTAGCAGGATGCAAATAGATAAAAGAAAAAGTGTGAATGGGAGCCCTTGATAAGCAGAGGTGTTTCTTGTACCCTTTCATTCAAAATGAAACTTAAACCTACTTAGGTATATTGAAAGTGTTTGTGGTGTCTTTGATAAACTGGCCACAAGTTATCATGTGTGATACATTGTGCTGTGTGTTTTATCATCAGGACCTAAGTATAGATGGTTACAGCTAGTGCAGTTTAAGTGAAGTCATATACTTAGTTCCTTTAGGCTCCCTTTTGTCTAGAGCAGAGGAGCATATAAATGCCTGTAGAGGCAGACCAGCTGTGCAAGAGCTCCTTCAAAAATCATCCATTTTGAATGAAGTGTGGCTCGCACCAAAAGTTACAAAAATTGAGAACAGCACGACCACACGCCACGACAGCACAGTCCCTTTCTGTGTGGAGTCCATGTGGAGGTCATTCTGTCCTCCCTGTGACCACGTGGGTTTACTCTGTGTTCCCCATTTGTCCTAAGATGTGTGTAGGTTAACTGGAGGAGTGTCCTTAGCATGTGTGTGCGCCATACGATGGATTGGCACCCTATCTAGGGTTGTTCCTGGCTTGCGCCCTATGTTGCTTACTAGGCACTGGTTTCCCGCGACACAGATCAGGATTAAGCGGTTAGGAAAAAGAATGAATGAAAGATCTCAAGTCCTGCTCACATGAAACAGTGTTACTATAAGCTTGTTAGTTATCTGTGCAACCATTTGCATCTCTAAATGCCACAACAGCAGTGTTCTGTGGGATTGAATTTGATCTTCTTGGAATAAAGTTCTGCAGGAGAAATGAGTAGTTTCTTTCTCTGTGTCACTGAGTTCAAGTTCTACTGCGGTGTCGGAAAGAATGAAGTGTTGACTCTGCTGGAAACATGCATACAAAAAAATGTTATTAAAGACACCTATCATTTGTAACAAGTTCACTTGAAATCATCTGGATGGTCTACAAGGTTAACCTCAAATTTAGAGGTAAACACTAGGATAATTGTTTAATTGGTATGTCAAACTATAAATATGTTGTGTAATTGTGTTGCAACTCTTAAGGGAAACTCTGACCCTGCTGTTTATACATGGTGATATAAATGGGGATCCTCCAGCTTAACACAGGAAGCAGCTGAATTAAAGCATTGTGTTAGTGAAACAGACACTTGTGTGGACAACGGCAGGTGGTGTCCGTGGCGGTAGCATGGTTAAATCTGACTGTGCACAGGACTAGACGGAGCATAGAACGTTAGCTTTAGTGTGTCTGTCTGTTTTGGTTCCTGTCTCATTCCATTCAGCTCTTTACCTGCATGAATATGAATAATAAATATGTGCGTTATTAAAAGAACAGTCTAAAGCTAGTCAGTGATATTAGCTACACTAAAAAACATTCCGGTCTCTCTCTCTTCCAGCTGGAATGTCTTGACTCCGCCCCCCAAGTTGTGTGCGGCAGGTGCCAAAGCGGACACCGATGGGAGCTGCTGCTGCATGATGAGCTGCCATGGTGCTGGAGGGCATCGCCGGCGTCTCGAGGACTCCGAGTTCACCGTGCGAGTGTACCCGGGCGCCTTGTCCGAAGGCACGGTGTACTGCCCGGTGCTGGCCCGCAAAGTCACGTCGGCCGCCGAAGTGATCGAACAGGTGATTGAGCGCTTGCGGCTGGACCGCACGCGCCTTTATGTCCTGGCTGAGGTCAAGGAGTTTGGAGGCGAGGAATGGATCCTGAACCCCAACGACTGCCCTGTGCAGCGCATGTTGCTGTGGCCACGCACAGCTCTGGAGAACCGCTTCAGTGGGGACGACTACCGATTCCTGCTGCGTGAGAAAAACGTGGATGGCTCCATCCACTATGGCAGCGTGCAGATGTGGCTTAGGGTGACTGAGGAAAGGAGGCAGCTGATGGAACGAGGCCTCCTCCCTCAGCCTCCGGCCGGACAGCTCCCCTCAGATCTCTGCACCCTGCCAGACCTAAACGAGCAGACGCTACTTGAGAACTTGCGTTTGCGCTTCAAGCAGGAGAAGATCTACACCTATGCTGGTGGCATTCTGATAGTGATCAACCCCTTTAAGTTTCTCCCCATCTACAACCCAAAGTATGTCAAAATGTATGACAACCACCAGCTGGGAAAGCTGGAGCCGCACATCTATGCCGTGGCTGACGTGGCGTACCACTCTATGCTGCAGAGGCGCAAGAATCAGTGTATCGTCATATCAGGAGAGAGCGGCTCGGGAAAGACCCAGAGCACCAACTTCCTCATCCATCACCTCACCGCGCTCAGCCAGAAGGGCTTTGCAAGTGGAGTTGAGCAGATCATACTGGGAGCTGGACCTGTCCTTGAGGTTAGTGTTCATACATTGGGTATTAGCTGCAAGCTTGCTTGGGAACAGTGAATGCACTCAGTTGCAGTACATTGTTTTGGCTTCAGAACTGAAAACAGATATATACAGGTTCGATATTGTATGTACAGTTATATATAGCACATTCTCCCTTTTCATGGTAGGTGATCAGGTATGTCAGTTTTGAGCCCTTCTGTACAGTGGAACCTCATTTACCAATTTACCAAGAAATTGTGCATTAAGGGCTTTCCTCAAGGACCCAACAGTGGCAGTTTGGCAGAGGTGGGATTTGAACCTCGAACCTGCTGGTTCAAAGTGCAATACCTTGACCACTAATCAGCCACAATTTCAAATTAGAACATGACTGGTTCCAGAAGGGCGGGATCAAATTTCCCCATAACATGTAATGTATATAGGATTAATCCATTCCCAACTTCCAAATGGTTGTTTTTATACCTATGTTCGTATGTAGTTGATGACTAAAAGCATGAATAAAGCAAAGGAATACAAAAATAATACAAACATAATAATCAATAAATGAAATTTACATTTACAGCATTTAGCAGACGCCCTTATCCAGAGCGACTTACAATTGGTACAGTCTTACAATCCAAGCAATTGTGGGTTAAGGGCCTTGCTCAAGGACCCAACAGTGGCAGCTTGGCAGAGGTGGGATTTGAACCGTGGACCGTCTGGTCCAGAGTCCAGTACCTTAACCGCTAGGCTACCACAGTCAAAATAATGAAATAAGTGAAAATAAAGGATCCCAATGTTCGAGTTTTGAATTTCTGTTTGAATTAAGGAGCAAAAAACATTCAAATGTTGAGTGAAGCCGTGTTCAGATTCCGAGGTTCCACTGTATTTACAAAATGCTTCATGAATGGCACAAGCATTGACATATTCGTTACTAATCCATCAACACCTCTCTATCTACCGCTAACCTGTTTGTACCTGTATTTTCCTAATAAGATGATACATGATTTTAAAAATAATGTAATGCTATGCTTATTGTGTTATCTTGTGCGTTTAATTATTTTATTTGGTGGCATTATGCTGAAATGAGATGACAAAACAATTTGCATGAAGTTTAACACTGAGAGAGTTCAAGCTTTACAAGACTCTTTTTGTGTCCAACACAACTTTGGAACTTTCCATACTACACTACTGAAAGCACTTCTGACAGTGCTGTACTATTTTTTACGTACTATTTAGAGTGACAGAATGCACTTTGGGACTCTGAGACTAATGATACCATACTACATTTCAGAGTGCTTTCTGACAACTTGTGCACAGTTCATTTTAACGTTAGCTAACCCAAACTCTCCTAATATGTTACCATAACAAGACATTATACACAAGCTCTTTCCACCCAACATGCAGCATAACGTGAAACACGAAGGTTTTCTGATTTGCTTCCAAAAACCCTCCTATATTGTTCCCCAGTTCATACACCTATGACACAAGCACATAAAACAATAGTTCAACAATGCTTACTGCAAATGACTGGCCAATTAGAGGTACAGTTGGCGTCTTGTATCCATGGGTCCCATATCTGCAGATTCAACCAACTGGAATAACAATATTTTGGGGGGAAAAAACCCCACAGAGTTCCAAAGTAAACATGAATTTGCTACATGTAGTATTCAGTGACATCACAAGATTCTCTTTAGAATATTGGAAAATCATGTTGGGATAACATGGATCATCAGATTTTGCACAACACAGTGCACAGCTCAAGTGTATGCTGTCATTACAGCAAAAGGGGGAGTATACGAAATACTAATAAATTCTGAAATTGATCGAAGATTTTCATTTTGTTCCCCAAAGATTCACCCTTCCAGTCAAATTGTTGTTCTAATGATCTGATGTTAATGAAAAACATTGTTCATTTTAAGAAAAATGCAAAATAGGAGCATTTTCTCTAGTGCGCTCAGACTTTTGACTCCATCTGTTCATGTAGCTTTGTAAATAGTGGTTAGTGGCTGCCGAGATCAGTGTTGTGCGTGAACGAGTTCATTGAACACGCTCATTTTTTCGTGAACGTTGAACTGAACGCAACACATTTTTTAATAAAGAATTTGAACGTGAATTAGTTCACATTATGTGTTATGAACGGCAGACATCACTGTAAATGAACGTTGGAATTTGTTTTCCATTGAAAACTGAGTGACATCTGTTTTCTCTTTTGAAACACAACGAGCGAAAGTTCCTCCCTCCTGTATTCTCGCTGGTGCCGCTTAAATCATGTATCACCAGACAGAAATGGTTTGACATTGTGTGCGCAATGCATTGCGGGCAACGTAGTGTCCGGCTGAGAATAGTTAACATACTGGCTAGTTAATAACATACTGGCTTCCGCACGACGTTACCCGTGATGAATTGCAGCAGAGCGGGGTAGCCTAGCAACGCCGCGTACACAATTGCAGTGGTCATGAGCAAATGTCTACAATGAGCAGTTTCAACGTATAGTGATTTCTAGCTTGTAGTGTGAAAAAAGTATTTATTTGAATATCTCACGAAAAAATTAAAATGAACTGAACTTTGAACTTGAACTGTTCACTTTGAGCATGTATGAACTGAACTTGAACTAGTTCAGAAAAGCTGTGAACTGGCACAACACTGGCCGAGAGTTAGTGAAAATATGAGCACAAAATATTGCCCTGCTTTTCCAATTCAGGTAAATTAAACTCCCTGCATTTGTCTATTTCTTATGCTGCTATCACAGGTTTTGAATAATTGATGGCAATGAAATCAATTACAAGTAATTGTAAAATAAAAATACTTTTAGAATATGTTTTCCACCCAGTGCGTCAGTTGTGATGGACTGCATGTCTTTTTCAGACTGACTTTGGATCATGGTTGTTTTCCAGCTTTACAGATAAGAGCAGCTTGTTTTGCTGTGCTATTAATGAGAGCCTTATCAGCATTTTTGGGGCAGTTATGGTGCTTTTTTTAACAACAAAGAAGCATGGTTCAACCATATAAGTACAAACGTAGAACACCCAAAGCGTGTCCAGTCACAGCTGTCTCAGTAGGAGCTACCACTGTTCTTCTGGCCAATAGAAACGCCACAGATCCAGCTGTTCTAAGAGTGCAGACAGCTAAAAGCATGCATTTTTGGGCAAGGAACCTAAAGCAGCCAGATTCACAACAGGCTGAATTCCCAGCATGATTCAGCTGTGAGAGGCACTCTGTTTCTGGACATTTGTGATTGGCTCTTTGCGCAGGCTTCATGTTTACCTCATTGGCTGAGAATTTCTGTTGCTAGTGTTGTGCTTTATTACTTGTGTGTAACACACTGTTACAGACCTTGTTAATTTTGTGTCTAGCTCTTTGTTTTCATAAATGTTAAGACAAACACAGTGCACTAAGATCCAGTGATGGCAGAGATAATGTGAGCTTTAAATTCATAGCTGCAAAAGTATGCATATCCACATATAAATATATTATGTAGCTGTAGTTATACATTTGGATATGCATACTTTTGAAAATTACCTTTGCTCTTTGGTGCAGTAATGAAAGTATACATACAGGCAGTTCCTCTACCTATGCAGAGTAAACTAATGTATGCCTTTTTACCCTTGAATCACCACCAGTTCAGTCATACTTTTGGCCATTGGCAACCCTGCACTTGTATCTAAAACAAACATAAATTACATACAAACTGTCAAACATTTAACAGCAGTTCAAATTCTACATTTATTACAGAACTAGTGTATAATAAACGGCTAATATTACAGCATTATGCCAGTTATTTTCCTAAAGGAAGTAGCTGTGATATATCACAGTGCTTGGTGTTCAGAGGGGAAAGATATAAAGAATGGTCAGAGCCTAATGGGGGGGGGGGGGCTCTTGAGGGTGTACATGGCAAGTAACTGGAGGTATTCATTTAAGTATTAAACATGCAGAAGGGTCTATGCTTTCAATGTGTGTCTTCATGTTAGAGTAGATAACCGCTCAACACAGACAGCCACTGTGTAATTAGAGCTTGATGTGTTCCGTTATTGGGAGGGACGACTGTGACAGATCTGGATGTGAGACATACACAGCTGAAACACTGTTCTGAAAGCGCGGGAAAAAGTTCTGAGTCTGGCCAGTGTGCAGAGAGAGAGAGAGAGAGCTGCTGGGCAGGAATTTCACCCAGGCTTAGTGACACAGCCATCCATCACATGAAGGAGGGGTGTGCACAAGCCCAGCAGTGAGCCAGCTTGAGGCACATAGATAATGTTATTGTAAACTGCTAAAACGGAAACCTGGAGCAAATATACAGTAGTGTGCAAAAGTCTTGGGCCACCATTAGATTCAGTATAGCATTGTTTTAGCAATGGTATAGTGACAATATCATTATTTCTCCGTCTCGTTATTATTAGTTGACCCTTCTACAGTCTGAAGAAGCTTGATCAGGAATGGTCTTTTTGGAAGCGTAGCCAAGAAACCACTTTTTTGGAAGGCGAACAGGGTGAATAGGCTAAGGTTCACTAAGATTGGAATGAAGATCAGTGGAAAAATATTGTGAATTATGGAGTGACGAATCCATGTTTGTAGTTTATCTTCGACAATATGTTATATATGGTCATTATGCCAAATAACAAATTTAATGGTGGCCTAAGACTGTCACGCAGTACTGCACAACTGGCTAACCTGCAAATGATGCCTCCGATTTCCTCACAAAAATGCATTAAGGTTTACATGAGGTCCATATGTGAACTCTCTTCACATTAACACTTAAGGAATTAATTTAGTAAGCCTACGACATAAAGGTGACATAAATCTGAGTTAAAACCTCTCTATCTAAGATTGGTCTAAATATAAGCCACAAAGCCATCAGATTATTGCTGTGTGATACAACTAAAATTGTCATGAAATAGGTCATTTCATATCTTAATAATGATACATATCACTATATAGCTATATATATATAGTTTCCTGTTAATTCAGTGAATAAATAGGTTTAAAAAAAAAATAATTACCACATGAAAGACCTATTTTTTATTACTTGTTGAATTTATACACTCAACAAATAAAAGGTACTTATAGGTCTGATATTTTTTATTTTTCCTTTTATTTAGTGTGCATATTAACTGCACATATAACAGAATATGAAATAGTAACATGTACATGTTTAATAGAAATGCATTGACTGCAGTTTTTTTGGCCAATTCCAATTTCTGATTTTTTTAACATATGACCAGCTGATTCCAGTTGTCTTTCTTTCTAAGAGTTGTAAATGACAGCATTTTGTTCAGCTTTTCTTTTAATGGAAACTTCTTAACTACTAAAGAAAGACAGCAGGGGCTCCTGGCTTGTGCCTGGCTGTGCGCTCTTGCTAGCTTTAGCTGTAACATCTTTACCTTAGTTAGTTAGTTAGTTTTGTCAAATCCTGTACATTCAGCAGGGTGATACTGTTGTCCTCCATGGCTTATTTTCGCTGTGGATGTATAGCAAACAACACGTTCGGAAGAGCTTCCATGCCAAAGACATGTCTGTATCCAATAGAGATAGAGAGAGACTATTAAGTTGACTAAGTAGCACTCAAAACACAAATGAAAAATGATGAACGTGTCTCAGCTGCGGTCTCATAAACAAGCGAGTTTCTGAGCTGTGATTAAAGCTCTGCTGGCTAAATACATGAACTGAATTAAAGATGATAAAAGCACTGTGCTGTTCATGTGTGGCTGTATTTGTGCCGCGGTCACTGTACCGCACTGCACAAGTGTAAATGTGACTGTGTAATGTGTAAACCGACCACCGGTTATGGCTGATCACTCTTAAAAATGTCAGATTCCAGTCACCGGCCAGTCGATCGGTGCATTAACACATGATTTTTGCGATTGTGGTAAAAACATGACTATTTGCTGTTTTTAGAGGTGTTTGAACTCAATTTAGTGGTTATTGAGCTCTCCTAAAATTGGGCTAAACATGCCTGTGGAGCTTGATCCATACGAACACAGAGTGGTCAGGTGTCCTCAACGAGCTGCTGCAAGTAACATTTCCAGGCACGTTTTCCTACCTTGTTTGTGTTTTGACTGCTTACGCATTCGAGCAGTTCAGAAAAGATAAATCTCCCAAGGCTCACCTTTAGCTTACTAATGGATGGGTGCAGAACCTGCAGATTTTCCGGAGTCAACGGAAAACCGTCATTCGTACAAAGGTAGGTATGTGCCACTCACCACACACCTATCTGTGTGTCACCACTCTATATTTTTTCCAAGGCCAACATTAGATTGTCTTTCATTACAGTTTGTCTTTCACTTAGGCCACATTTCGGTTAAGGTGTTTACTTTCACCAAGTGTGCTTTCCAGCCAAAACGCTGTTGTTGTTGCTGTTGCTATTGTTTCTGCACAGTTTTGAACTAGCGTCTGTGCTGGTGATGAATGTGAATTTGAATGCTATTTTCATTGTTTTGATTTTGTTTTTTATTATTCATTTTATACTTATTTCATTGTGATTTTTGTTCTTAGATTTTGCCCTTTCAGTGCTTCAGTGAGCTTCTTGAACCTTCGCCAAAAGACCCAAAAACCAGGATGACATGGTGTTTCTTGTGACAGTGAAAACTATCCAGTAGTTTCACCTCTGGTGTGTGGTATTCAGTCAGGCACCTTCAGTTAGTGGGCCATGGCTCTTTACCACATGCACACAGTGTTTTTGTATTCATCTCTCTACTCTCTACTGAGCAGACACTTTTTGTTGAGTAGTTTCTTTACATAGATTCATTAAAATTAGGTACATATTAGTCAAGACAGGCAGGCATATCATGTCCTCACCTTCATATCTGAGCACCATGGTATGGTCTCACTTTATATGGTGTACATACACATCCAGTCACCCTCTCCACACGGACTCTGAGCCGAACAGTCTGTCATGTCTCCTCTAGATCTTTTGCATCTAGCTGGCAGCATCCTCTTGTGAGCGCAGGGATTTTGCTTTTGCACATTGTTCTGACACTGGTGCAGCTTCAGCCATCTCAGATCTCTGGACAGCAAGATCCAGTGGCGTTGAAGTGTTGCTGCGATACGTTTTCAAATCAAAGTTATGAGCATGGTTATTTTAGTTGATAATAAAGCAAGTTGGATTATATAAATTGGATTATGTAAGTTTTTAAGTTGGATTATATAAACACCACTGCAAAGAACCCACCAATATCCAGCCCTTACCGTAGCTTATATGTTCTAAAATGCCACAATGCCTTGTGCTGCTCATGTTATGATATGATTATAAAATTTTTGTTTTCAATGCTGCAGAACGCTAATACATACAGTGGGGCAAAAAAGAATTTAGTCAAGTTTTTTATGCAAGTAATTGTGCAAGTTCTCCTACTTAAAGACGAGAGAGGTCTGTAATTTTCATCATAGGTACACTTCAACTATGAGAGACACAATGAGGAAAAAAAGATCCAGGAAATCACATTGTAGGATTTTTAAAGAATTTAATTGTAAACCATGGTGGAAAATAAGTATTTGGTCACCCACAAACAAACAAGGCTCTCACAGACCTGTAACTTCTTCTTTAAGAAGCTCTTCTGTCCTCCAGTCGTTGCCTGTATTAATGGCACCTGTTTGACCTCGTTATCTGTATAAAAGACACCTGTCCACAGCCTCAAACAGTCAGACTCCAAACTCAACCATGGCCAAGACCAAAGAGCTGTCAAAGGACACCAGGAAGAAAATTGTAGACCTGCACCAGGCTGGGAAGAGTGAATCTACAATAGGCAAGCAGGTTGGTGTGAATAAATCAAACTGTGGGAGCAATTGTAAGAGGAAAATGGGAAGACATACAAGGACCATTGATAATCTCCCTAGATCTGGGGCTCCACGCAGATCTCATCCTGTGGGGGTCAAATGATCATGAGAACGGTGAGCAAAAAAATCCCAGGACTACAAGGAGGGACCTGATGAATGACCTGCAGAGAGCTGGGAACAAAAGTAACAAAAGGCTACCATCAGTAAACACTATGCCGAGAGGGACTCAGATCCTTTGCAGTGCCAGGCTCGTCATGTTTGGATGGAAAAAGAATGTTGAGTTGCATCCCAAGAACACCATACCTACTGTGAAGCATGGAGGTTGGAAACCTCATGCATTGGGGCTGTTTTTTCTGCAAACGGGACAGGACGACTGATCCGTGTTAAGGGAAGAATGAACAGGGCCATGCTATAGTGAGATTTTAAGCCAACCACCATCCTTCCATCAGTGAGAGCATTGAAGATGGAACGTGGCTGGGTCTTCCAGCATTGACAATGATCCCAAACACACCGCTCGGGCCAACAAAGGGAGTGGCTCCGTAAAAAGCATTTCAAAAGCGTCCTGGAGTTGGCCTAGCCAGTCTCCAGACCTCAACCCCATAGAAAATGTGTGGAGGGAGGAGAGTTTGAAAGTCCATGTTTCCCCAAAAACATCACTGCCTCTAGAGGAGATCTGCATGGAGGAATGGGCCAAAATACCAGCTACAGTGTGTGCCAACCTGGTGAAGACTTACAGGAAACGTTTGACCTCTGTCATTGCCAAAAAGGTTATGTTACAAAGTATTGAGTTGAACTTTTGGTATTGACCAAATACTTATTTTCCACCTAAATTTACAATTAAATTCTTTAAAAATCCTACAATGTGATTTCCAGACCCCTCTCATCTTTCCAAGTAAGAAAACTTGCACAATCAGTGGCTGACTAAATGCTTTTTTGCCACACTGTACATACTATACGTAATGATATGCAGTGATACTCTAGCCTGGACTTTGGTTCTCTATGACCTGGAGTTATGCATCTTTGGCTTGGACTAAGAACAGAGCTGGAAGTTCGTTGTCAAAGAGTTTTGCAGTGATGTGTGATGTTTGGTCGCTGTTTTCTTGCCTCTCATGTGACCACTCAGTTTCGTTCTCTGTGCTCCATTGTAAAAGGTGCTATATAAATACATCAATGATGGATTTTGATATCAAAGTGTAATGGAACATAGTATGGGTCATAGAGAAATTCTGAACACACATTTGGATTCAACATGCAAAAATACTTAAAGCGAGTTTTGCATGGGACAAAATGTTAGTGTCTTAGCTCAATTAAAAAAAAAAACACACGACACTTTCTTACAGAAACATTTCTGCAATAACAACTTGAACAGATCAGAATCGTTAAAAGACTTTGAACCAAATGACACAGAGCTAACAGACTCGTACTGAACCCACTGAGTCTCTGTCTGTTGCGCCATCGCATACTCGTCGTTTCAGTAGGACGAAAGATTGGTGTTCATTGGGCAAATGCTAATTAACATTTGGCTAATAAACTTAACATGTCATTTTGAGCCACATCTGGAAGCATGAACTTCTCTGGCAGTGTGTGGAGTGTAGGTGGGTGCACCTTGTACAGATGAAACATCTCTGCATTTACTGGATGAGTTCTGGATGCATGGCTTTTCTTTTGGTAACTGAGCAAATTTATTTTCGTATTTAGAAAGAACAAACAACAAGATATGTTACCATGTAAAATGGTTTTGTATTAGTCAGCCAAACTAACTGCAGATCCACTGGAACGATATAGGAAACAAACAAGCTTGAGGCGTTTCTTTGTTTGTGCTACATTAATAATTGCTTTAATTTATTTCATATTTTTCATTCGTAGTTTTTAGATTGTATGTGCAGTAAACTAAACCACAGTGTGAGTTAAACTTCAAATGGCTTGTGTGCATGCTTGGATGTAGAAATTAAATTTTAGGTTTTTTTGGGGGGGTGATATGGTGGTTTTGGTTAGAAAATCGGGCACAGACACGCACTTCAGGCACACTTATCCAATTTGAAGTGGAAGACATTACAGTTTATTCAAGTACCTCGGATTTAATTATTTATTACCTGAAAGGCTAGAGGATAACACACAGTGGTCCGCTGTTGATACCTGTAACAGGAGCAGCCTGAAGAGGCTGGAGGATAAACAGTGGCTTTATACAAGTGCTAAAAGGGCAATTTCATACCTCACTATACTTAAGAATTCAGAATAAATCGAGTCTAAGTGGCTATACATGCATGCAAAGAAAAGATCAGAAACAAACAAAAAATAAAATACAATACTAAGTAGCAGATTAAGTGCAGGTATCCTAGGTTCTGCTTATGGCTCTCCTTGAATAATAATGGTATTATGAGGTGCTACCATTGGCTCAAATCTTGCCATCTTTACTGCTATGCACTAACCCCCATACCCCCCGCCACCACACACATGCACACAGGGTCTTTGAGCATTTGGCGCTGCCCTAAACTGACTATTGCGCTTCTCAGCTGGAGGTTTAAATTTGCTGACATTTCAGCCCTGAGAAAACACCATGCCTGTGGTCTGCTGGCTTGATGCTTTCACCATGACTGTATTGCTTGTGGTAGTTGTCATGTAGGACATGCCTTTTCTAAACCACTGAAATACAGTAATGCTCCATATACACCTATGCATTAACATACTTAAACACTTCTACAGTTAATAGTAAATTATGCCTACTGTTCCACACAAGTGTGTGTTTATACCTGATTTAATTCCAGTCATTATTACATCATATATTAGTCATCTGACTTTGGTCTTGGTGGCAGTAAGAACTCTAATATGTAATCTGATCCCATCTTAACTGCTGGGCCTGTTAGACATTGCTGCCTGTGGGGAGCTGACTGGAATAATCCATCAACTGGTTTACCGGAATTGGATCTTTTCTGAGACTATGGTCTTTACCAGATGATTCAGTTTTAAGCTGTTTCAATAGCCCAGAAACGTGTTTGGTTTATGATTAGACACTTGTTTTCGTAATACTTATTGCTGGGAATGCCTTGGGCTGTTGTGTAGACAGGTGTTATTCTTTTATTCATTCTGGAGTTGATGCTGAGAGCCAAATGAACAGAAACCTAGTGATTGTGGTCAGCATGACTCAGCTCGGTGATGAAGTCAGTGCACTGCAGTCTTGAAATTCAGGTTTTAGCACTTCCAGCTGTAGTCTTATGCCAGGGGCAGAAGTGGAGATCCATATTTTTCCCCAAACAAAGCTTTAATATAAGGGTGTGTTGGTCATGCCAATGTGTTACTTAAGTAACTATATACAGTTTATTAATTCTAACTTTTTTCACGCATTATCACCAGCTGTCCTCGTCAGGTGTCACAGGGGTGCTGGAGGATAATTCCTGACCCTGACCCACCTCCTGTAACCCAGGCACAGCCAATCATACATGTTCATGATGTTTGAACAGTCCAGAAAGCTCTGGTTGTCATGGTGGTTTGCTAGCTTTTTAGAGCATTGCGCTTTCCAAGCACTATAAGATTATATTATGTTTAAATAAATTGTTAAATTATGAAGGCAAGGAAACCTTTTCTAGGCCAACAGTACATTTTCTGTTTATTCAAACCAGGGATGAGTCAGCATTTTAGAATATCTCAGCATTGTCAAGTTTAATAATAAAAAGGTTGGTGTGAGTGACTCTTGTCACATGGTGAAGAAAATCATATGTGGTAAGTATAAACTTGGAGTGCACATTATAGCCAATATTATGTATTTAAAAATATTTCAACCACTAGTGACGCTCGAAAATTTTGTGAACCATTTAGAACTTTCCATATTTCTGCATAAAAATGACCAAAAACATCATCACATTATCAGACCAAGTCCTAAAAAGCAGATAAAAAGAACCCAATGAGACAAAATGATTGTACTTGTTGGTTTATCTATTGAGGAAAATCATCCAGTAGAATATATCTGTGAGTAGCAAAGTATGTGATTCTTGGCTTTCAGAATCTGTTTTTACCCCTCTGTGCAGTGGTAATCAAATGTTTCCCAGATGCAGCAAAACACTATACTACCACCACCATGTTTCACAGATGGGATAAGGTTCTTATGCTGGAATGCAGTGTTTTCCTTTCTCCAAACATAACGCTTTTCTTTTCAACCAAAAAGTTCTATTTTGGTCTCATCCGTCCACAAAACATTCTTCCAACAGCCTTCTGGTTTGTCCACATGATCTTCAGCAAACTGCAGACGAGCAGCAATGTTCTTTTTGGAGAGCAGTGGCTTTCTCCTTGTAACCCTGCCATGCACACCATTGTTGTTCAGTGTTCTTCTGATGGTGGACTCATGAACTTAACAAGAGAGAAATTGCTTTGAAGATATTCTGTGTTCCTTTGTAACCTTGGACTATTACATGCCTTGCTCTTGGAGTGATCTTTGTTGGTAGACCATCCTTAGGGAGGGTAACAATGGTCTTGAATTTCCCTATTTGTACACAATCTGTCTGACTATAAATTGGTCCAAAGCCTTTTGTAACCTTTTCCAGCCTGGTGAGCATCAACATCTCTTTTTTGGAGGTGCTCAGAAATCTCCTTTGCTTGTGCCAGTGATGTACTTCCAATAATTATTTAAATACAACAGGGCACCCACTCACCTGATCGTCCCATCATTGTTTGAAAACCCCTGGCTAATTTGATCTTCAAATTAACTTTTGCCACTATTGATAGTTTCCTCAGTAAATAAATGACCAAGTATAAAATGTGCATCTCATTTGTTTAATTGGGTTCATGAAGAAAAATTTGGTAAATTGAAAACCAGATCTGCTGATGGATTTTGAATCAGTTGTAGTGGTCTGATTGTATGCCATAAGTAATGGCCCTGTTCCAAATAGGGCACTACATCCTAGAATGGTCCACTTTTTCTTTTTTTTTGTTTAAATATACCGCACTTTCAGACTTTTTAAGGAGGCAATAGTATAAAAATTAGTCACTCTTTTTTACACTGTCACTCCGTAGTAACTCAGTGCTAAAATCCAGTGATACGGTAAGAAATTAGTTATGTTTTTAAGTCCCCTGTCTCTGGTTTTCTACCAGGTACAAAAGCTAGTAAATATTATGATCTACACAGATTGCTCAGTGGCTGCTGTACTTCTAACAGTATATCTTTGGGCACAGAGTACTGACAAAAATGTGAAGGCAGTCATCTTTCATAAATTGTGAGCTTCATTTTGGTGCCAGCATGGAGAAACGCTGTTTTGCTCACATACAATGAGAAATTTCCATAGAATTCTGATTTGACAGCAGCATAGGACTTGAATAAATATGAAGACGTCTTTTAAAATTCTTTCACCGGTCTGTTTTTCATTCTCTATCACTCCATCTGTTTTGTAAGTCAACATGGTAGTGACTTTCCTAAAGGAAATCCTTAAAAAAAAAAAGTGTCCTCCAATTACTACATCCTGAATGGACAGTTTGAACTGTGCTTGTTAGAAACTACACTCATGGGCAAAAATTAAAAAATACAAATCGCAAAATATTAAGCTTTTAATGGTCTCAAAGCAAAGAATTGGTCCTGACATTAGCAAGAATTAAACAAACAGATGATGTAACTTGTCCCTTTGATTTCCTTGAATATTTAAGTCTTGTGGGTAAGCTTGCCCACAGCTTCTTACAAAAAGAAATCAGTGTTCAAACAGTTAAGTAGTTACAAAATAACATTTGTGATTCTGTAGAAAACAGCTTTTCAGTTGCGTGATGCAAGCCTTTCTGCAATATTGTCCTGTATTCCAACGCATTAATTGACTTCACAGTGAAGCAGCTCACCAGTACCAGTAGCTGAAAATGCTCTCCACACCAATGACACCTCTACCTCCATGCTGCATTAGACAACATTCTGGAAACAGTCTTGTTTTCTGAGGTATTGAAGTTTTTGACGGCTTTATTCCCTCTCTTTGTGACCTGTACATTTCAGCAGGTGGACGTCTCTGCTTGAACAATCTTTGGGCCTTCTACATCCTTTCTTTTGGGCAACATCAGCTGTAGTTTCAAAGTGTTGACCTATTCTCTTGATAGCTGATGGTCAAATAGGGATTTGTCCCTTTAGAGTCTTTCTTCAGAATAGCTGCAGCTATGTGGTTTCTGACAGCAACCCCTGCATATTTTGCTATTTTGGAGCCGATTTTCTCACTCGTTTACATTGGCACTCAGGACTGCATATTGCAGATCTCTACTTGTCACTGTCACAGGATATCTGCCACTGCTGGTGCTATTTGAGAGCTTCTTTTCAGGCTTGTAATGGGCTGCATCAGGAGTGTCAGATTTCCCAGAGACTACTAATCTTACAAGGGAAAAAAAAGTTTTGGACGATTTTGAACACCCAGTCATGTTACACTCAGATTTATATCAACAATTTAAATGTTTTCATGATTTTTTTTATTGTGTGCAAGAAACACATGAAAAGAAAAGACATGTAAAGATGGCTGCTTTAAGAAAACAATCAAATTTCAACTCTTTTATGGTATGGGCTTTCTTGCCAGGTAAAGGACCACTGAAATTTTGGACACTTTTCTCATTTATGGTGGATCTTGAAAATGACAAGGCTCCACCCTGCAAAGCTGATGTGGCAGCTTCTGTTTGAGAGCTTTGGAGACAGCTGGATGTAGATAATTGTTGTGCGTTAGTGAAGTCTGTGCCTCAAAGAATTCCAGCTATCACAAAAGCCTGAGGAGGAGCAACAAAGTACTAATTGTGATTGTTTTGGGGGGGTTGACTATTCCAATTTTTTCCCACAGCATTAAGTGATTCCATGGTTTTCCTTTACTTGATATAAAATATGCAATTAGGTAAAATAATTTAATTTAAATGTGTTTCAGGTATGCTTCTTGCAGCCAGGATTTCAGCTTTTAAACAAAAACAATAGTTTGATTTCATATCAAAGTAAAACTTCTGGGTGAACGTTGTGCAGATTCTATTATTTTGCCAGTGGTGGTAATTGTTGTAAAGCTGCAGTATGAATTCTTCTCCAAAAAGATCCAAACAAGCATTTTCACTAGTGATTTCAGATGTTTGCCTCCCATTGCATGTCTGTAATAGTAGAAGTTAGTGTAATTTGTAACTTAATTACTATAGATGCAAGCTTTATCGTAAAGATATGTGATGCCCACAGATGGGGCCTTGTAACTGAATTTTGATGTCCTACTCCCCTCTTTTTGTCTCTCTCTCTACTGGGGTGGATTCATAGGGGAATTGGAAGAGGAGAGGATCAACTTGCATCTTAAAATTAGATCAGAATTTTAAATGTTCTCAGAATTGCTCAAAATGTGTATCATGTCATATATATATATATACTGGTCCTTCTAAAAAAATTTGCATATTGTGATAAAGTTAATTCTTTTCCGTAATGTAATGATAAAAATTAAACTTTCATATATTTTGGATTCATTGCACACCAACTGAAATATTTCAAGTTTTTTTTTGTTTAATACTGATGATTTTGGCATACAGCTCATGAAAACCCAAAATCTCTCACAAAATTAGCAATTTCATCCGACCATAAAAGAAAGTGTTTTATAAAAAAAAGTAAACATTCAGATTATTATGTTCCATTTAGGCACTCAATACTTGTTGGGAATCTTTGCAGAAATGACTGACTTCAGGTGCGTGACATGGAGGCAATCAGCCTGTGGCACTGCTGAGGTGTTATGGAGGACCAGGATGCTTTGATAGCGGCCTTAAGCTCATCCAGAGTGTTGGGTCTTGCGCGTCTCAACTTTCTCTTCACAATATCCCACAGATTCTCTATCGGGTTCAGGTCAGGAGAGTTGGCAGGCCAATTGAGCACAGTAATACCATGGTCAGTAAACCATTTACCAGTGGTTTTGGAACTGTGAGCAGGTGCCAGGTCGTGCTGAAAAATGAACTCTTCATCTCCATAAAGCTCTTCAGCAGAAGTGCTCCAAAATCTCCTGATAGCTAGATGCATTGACCCTGCCTTTGATAAAACATAGTGGACCAACACAGCAGCTGACATGGCACCCCAGAACATCACTGACTGTGGGTACTTGACACTGGACTTCAGACATTTTGGCATTTCCTTCTCCCCAGTCTTCCTCCAGACTCTGGCACCTTGATTTTCGAATGACATGCAAAATTTGCTTTCATCCGAAAAAAGTACTTTGGACCACTGAGCAACAGTCCAGTGCTGCTTCTCTGTAGCCCAGGTCAGGCGCTTCTGCCACTGTTTCTGGTTCAAAAGTGGCTTGACCTGGGGAATGCAGCACCTGTAGCCCATTTCCTGCACACGCCTGTGCATGGTGGCACTGGATGTTTCTACTCCAGACTCAGTCCACTGCTTCCGCAGGTCCCCCAAGGTCTGGAATCGGCTCTTCTCCACAATCCTTCTCAGGGTCCGGTCACCTCTTCTCGTTTGTGCAGCGTTTTCTGCCACACTTTTTCCTTCCCACAGACTTCCCACTGAGGTGCCTTGACACAGCACTCTGGGAACAGCCTATTCGTTCAGACATTTCTTTCTGTGTCTTACCCTCTTGCTTGAGGGTGTCAATGATGGCCTTCTGGACAGCAGTCAGGTCGGCAGTCTTACCCATGATTGCGGTTTTGAGTAATGAATCAGGCTGGGAGTTTTCAAAAGCCTCAGGAATCTTTTGCAGGTGTTTAGAGTTAATTCGTTGATTCAGATAATTAGGTTAATAGCTCGTTTAGAGAACCTTTTCATGATATGCTTAATTTTGTGGTTTTTCATGAGCTGTATGCCAAAATCATCAGTATTTAAAACAATAAAAGACTTGAAATATTTCAGTTGGTGTGCAATGAATCTAAAATATATGAAAGTTTAATTTTTATCATTACATTACGGAAAATAATTAACTTCATCACAATATGCTAATTTTTTGAGAAGGACCAGTATATATAAACCACAAATACACTCTAGCACATAGACATGCATACTGACAGCATTAAAAATGCAGTATCATGCGATAACTTACTAAGATTCCAAAGCAAAGCCTTTTGCCTAAAGGAATTGGGACAGACAGAACAGAAATCCTAGTTGTCTTTCGTTGTGAAGTCTTTGAATCACATCCTCAATTATGTAAACACACGACAATAGTTAATCCTAATGACTGTAGCAATAGTTTGGTTTGTTTATCACTTTCTGTAATAAATGTGGAACAGAAGCTCCTTTCCCAGTGGGGTCAGGATAAAGAGGGGAAACCATAACTAAATGTTTTACATCCACTTTCTTCTTTTTTCCTGGTCATTTACTGTGTGACAAAACCTATCCTAGTTTGTACAAAGGCAGTCAAAAAGAATTGCGCAAACATTTTTTCCCCACAATGAGCCAAAATGTAAGCAATACATAGAAAGTACAAACTGTCATTATTTTGTTGGTCATCTTGTGATTTTGATGACCTTAATTTAAACCGAACTTGCTCTTTCTGACCAAAACACTTCCTCTCTGTTAGAACTCTTCCCTCCAAATCTCAGTGTCCTGTATTCATCTACTCTCACTTTGTTTCTGTAGACTGCCACTCGCGTTCCTCTGACTCCAACCAGCTTTATCTGCAGTTTTCTCGTTGTGAATGTCCTTCCTCTGCCATTATTGTCACTATTAATCAGGTTGTACTTGCTCCTATTTGACCCTAAAATTGTTTCCATTAAAATATCTCTACAGAGCTTTATAAGTGGATAATAATATAAATTTAGTCATTTAGCAGACACCCTAATACAGAGTGACTTACAACTGACACAGTCTTACAATCCAGCCATTTGTGGTTTAAGGACCTTACTCAAGAACCCAACGGCGGTAGCTTGGTAGAGGTGGGGTTTGAACCCTGGACCTTGTGGCTCATAATCCAGTACCTTAGCCACCCTTGTCCCAATATATAGTACATGCTTCAACAGAATGCTTGTATTACCGTTTAATAATAAAAAACTTTATTGTTTGGTCTTCTGCATCTCTGAGAGACTTCTCTAAGGGAGAGCGGCCAAGTTGTTTAGTGCAAAGGATGGGAGGGGAAGCCAGATTAGAGGCAATGAATTCCAGGATAGTCTACCCACCCCCTGTCCCCATGCACCCATGACCATGAATGGAATATACAGAGTTAAGACAGTCAAAATATATGTATTATTTCATATGTGCATTTGAGCAGTTCCGTTTGGCTGACGTTGCATCTTCATCCAATCTGAGTTTACGGATTGTAATAACACATTCATGATCAGCATCTGAATCTTGTCTGTAACTTTGTGAACCAGGAAAGTATTCAGTGTGATGCCAGAACTTAATCTGCACTGAAGTAAACAGCATTACATTAACATAAAAATCAGTTCTGAAAACTGCTTTGCACAAGTGCCCGTCACATGCCTTGTCTAGAAGAGATTTTCTTATGGTAAACTACTTTTTAAAAATATTTGAAATATGTTTATTATTAAAACTTAAGAGCCAGAAAGAAAGTTATTTGTTTTTAAACAGAAAATTGGTACCACAAATAAGACTGCAGGTCATTTGCAGCAGATGTTAATGTTCAGAAGAACACCGCCACTGGACAGGTGACTGGAAAACAATAGAACCAGCAGAAAACAGAGGTTCTATAAAAAATACTCTACAAACAGAACACACTAAGAGCTACAAAAGACATGGGTTAAAACACACTCAGAATATTTTTAAAAACTGAAAGCAAGAATGCCATACATCTGCAAATGGATATCGTTTGTTGAATGTAAAGGTCAATGGATTGATTTGAATGTAGCAACTATGGTACCACCAGACTGAAGAACAGCACTCACTCAGTCCCCTTTAGCTGTACACTACTGTACTAACTGGACACTGGTTACGTTAAGTACCATACCAACACACGTGTAAAATAATTATTTGTGACCTATTTATTCTAACACCCTTGAGTGAAATGGTGTTCTGGGCAATATATCGCAGCGTTGCTCAGAGCACCTGACGGTCTTTGCATAACTTGTACGATCTATGCTTAATTTATCTTATATTTTTAGCTATTTATATCTAGTGTGCGCCTTCTTTACTTTATGCTTACTTGTACTATTTTGCTCCAAACATCATCTTGTACTTGTACAATGACAAAGACCCCTTATTTAGTTACTGATTCACTTGAAGGTCCGCTATTTACATTTACATTTACAGCATTTAGCAGACGCCCTTATCCAGAGCGACCTACAATTGGTACAGTCTTACAATCCAAGCAATTGTGGGTTAAGGGCCTTGCTCAAGGACCCAACAGTGGCAACTAGGCAGAGGTGGGATTTGAACCCTGGACCTTCTGATCCAGAGTCCAGTACCATAGCCGCTAGGCTACCACAGTCCGTTATAAAAAATTATTACTTCTGAAATTATGAAATCTAAATGCTGACATACTGCATCCTAGGCTCCATCTATGTCAGGATATACTTACTCCTTAATAAAACATGTTAATCTTAAATACGAAGTGCATTGTATGTGTACATTGTGAAAATGGTTATTTTCCATATATTTTAGGCAGTATGGATATGATACACGTTAACAAGTAGACTTAGGCTGAAACGTAAGCATGCTATCTCATTTTATTTGAAAGTGGCATATTAATACTGCACCATCCATCAAACGTGATAATGTAGCCAGAATACATGTTTGGAAAGTTGTGCAAGGCAATTTGTCCGAGGTGAGTAGGAACAGATTTATTAGGTGGGAACAACGTTTCAAGTAAGCCATGTTCTATGCAGAGAACAGTGTTATTCATTACAAGGCAAGCCAGTACAGTGTAGCTGTGTAAGAAATCTCTGGACACGTGGTAAACGTGAAGGACAGGTTACTATGTGTGGTCTCTACCGTTAGGCAACATTGCCGGTCATGAGAAAAAAGATGAAAAGGAAAACGATTTCCATTCAAACTGAGCGGACATTAGTGCACACCTTTATTTTATATATACTTTTTCCTTGAAGTTTGAGGTATTGTTGGTCTTGATGTAAGGGATTAAACGTTTCCGGATGTAACAAGGGCACGGACAATAGCATATTGGGAACAGATTTAAAAGGGGAAAGCCTGTGGGTGTGGTCTTTGTATGCTTTAAAGACATTCTCATGACTGATATTTTCAGTGCAAGATAACATCGGGGTCATTAACTGCCCCTACAGTGGACAGAGTTCAGAATCAGTTACAGCTTCTTAACATGCAGGTATGCTCGCACTCTTAATAAGCTAATATGAGACTGGTGTCCTGCTGTTGTGTGCTATTACTTGGCATTGTATTGCTGCTTTAGCGGCTTTAACAGTTAGACAGTGAATTGTTCTCTTGCCTGGTGTGACTCTGCCCCACATACAGATAGCTGTCTGCGTAGGCACACACACATCACACCCTCGAAGTACTACTGTCTTCTCCAGCTTTCACTGTCTTATATATCACCCAGTCACCCAGGTGTCTATCATAAATTCTTCAATTATCCAGTTCCTCCTTCTCCCTATGTGTAAATCTATTGGTGAACTATGTCTTATGAGAGGGATTTTTCATACACAAGCACACAACCTTCAGCTCTAAGGTGTTGTAACTGTGAGGATCTAAAGAGACTTTTCAACCAGGTCATGCAATCAGTGAGACAAATACAGTTTTTATGCATCCTTTTTCATTATTCAACCAAGTAATTGTTTCATGATAGAGACCTTGGGAGGACCAACTGTGTATTAGGTTTGGTTGCTGGTGCATGTCAAGTCAAGTCAGATTTATTTATACAGCGCTTTTTACAATGGAGCATTGTCTCAAAGCAACTTTACAAGTTTAGATTATCTCCTAATAACTACGTTCAATCCCAAATTGAGCAAGCCTAGGGCGACAGTGGCAAGGAAAAACTCCCTGAGTTATAGGAAAGAAAAACCTTGGGAGGACCAAGACTCAAAAAGGGACCAACCTCCTTGGGCGGTTTGTTTGTGTGTAGTGTTATGATAAATCTAATAGCGAAACTAAAGTCATGGAGTCAAAGTTCGAATAAAATGTGAAAGTATGCAACATGGGCATTAAGTGGCCCGGGTATGATGGGGCTGGAGCTGATGATGGGAAGCAGCTTGAGTGGAGCTCCAGCAGATGAACATCATGTGTGGGGCTGGAACTGCCGGAACACAGCTCGGACAGAAAACAGAAAATGTAATTAGTTATTGATTAAGAGCACAGTGGTCTATTAACAATCACTGATCCAAGTGGTAGCATGAGACCCCGGCAGCATTAGCTATAGCAGCATAGCTAGAAAGAGGAGCCAGTGTGTAGTGGCTGGTCTTGGTTATACATGTAATTTGTTCACAGTGTAATTTGTTTTATAATTGTAATCTAGTGTCTTTAGTTTGAAACATTTTTTTCCTTTGTTTTTAATTGTCGCAGTAGGCAGCAGGATCATTTGCAACCCCAAAAATAAGCCGTTGGTACTTCATCTTTACTAAAGGCATCACCACTCTGTTTCCTTGTCTCATTAATCTCATTGCAGCAGAGCTGCTGGATCCTTTTAGAGCCATTACCACAACCTTCCTGTTGTGTCTAACCACATCAGTCAGTTTAGTACCTTAAAACCTTTGACAAGTTTTCACGTCGTAGAGTAACACCTCAGAACCTGCTCTACTTTTCATGTGCAGCCACATCCACTTCCTCACAGGACATCACTGTGACAGTCTCTGGCACTAATAACACGGGGCAAAACAAGAACCGCTAAAAATGGCATGTTATTCTTGACTCTAATTAGGTGGTCAGTAAAAGCAAACTAAGTGGAGGTTCTCAAACACCATGCTCGGAGCTCTACTTGTTTTATGGTGCTTATGATTCAGCTGGTGGAGACACTGTTACACAGGTGCATTTCACAGGTTCTTGAGTCCAGTCAAAGTTTGGTTTCAAGCCTTTGGTTAACTCTGTTCAGTTTTTCCATTAAATCTGGCTAGAGGAAGGGAACAGGGAACACAGAGCTCTGCTGGTGATTAACTTGTTCCTAATGTGATAATAATGAAACAGCCAGGCAATGCAGGAGCAGATCCGGGAACAAAACAATTTGTCAGCATGCTACTGAGTTCTCAGCAGATCCACTGCAGCCAACTATTAGAATAGGACATCTGTTGTTTTTTTGTTATTAGCTTTGCCATTTTTGGTAAATGTTGGTTGGATTGGTCTTGATCTGGTTTTCTGTTTAGCTTCATTCGTTTATGGAGTATACTTAATTTCTTGTAAAGGTGTTTCAAGCAACTCCCGACCACTAGCCATATTATTTCTTCAGTCCGTTAAGGACTTCAAGGTTTTCAAATGGAGAATTTTGTTCTGGACCCAGGTCCATTTGGACAGAGGGTGTGAGGAGGTTTACATGAATGCATTTGGCTGTAGACTTGCTCATTTGTCAATGTAATTTTCTGTGTGGAATGTTTTCTAGGCTTTTTTTTTTTTACATACCAAACCAAGCAGGATCACACTTGGTGAATACAGTGGCTGCACTGTGTAATGAACACCATGCTAGATATTAGCAAGGATAACAATGTTACAATGTCAGGTTCGACTTCTGTTTGGTTTAGAGCTTCAACCCTCACTTCTTCACCCGGGGGAATGTTATAGTTCAGATCAATTTAAGAACACCACTCACTTGATGGCAATAAATCAGCTGCTACTGGCAGCATTCATGTTATGTGAACTGTTTTTTGAACACTGCAGAGCAGACCTTCATACTGGTTAAATCGGAGTCTCTGGCATGCCACTCTGAGTTGAGTCTGTAAATTAAAGGTTAAGTTGAGACTTTCTTCATGAATTTGAGATTCGTGAAGTTTCCATCTCTGACATATAGCTATAAACAGTGCTGTGCAAAAGACTTAGGCCACTGTTAGATTTGGTGTTTTGTCAATGGTATAATGCCCATATATAACACATTGTCAACGACTGAACCCAGAAATGTCAACTTTGGATTTGTGACTCCATAATACTCTTTTACACTGATCATTGTTCAGTCTTTGTGAGCTTTAGCATATCTTAGCCTTTTCACCCTGTTCTCCTTCTGAGAAAGTGGTTACCCTTCCAAACAGACCATTCCTGATCAAGCTTCTTCAGGCTGTGAAATCAAGCCAATCAAGCTGCCTGTTGCTGCTATTGCTCGAGTATAAAGGGTGGTCACACTATATAGCCTATGGAAGCTGTTGTTTTATACTGCATACTAGAGCTGGCGGTATGGGCAAATAATTTATGTCACGGTATTTTTAAGGATTCTACCAGTTTCACGCTATATCACAGTATTTTTGTGGAGAGATTGGAGGGAATAACAGGCTTTTATATAGGTGTGTAGCTTAGTCTGCTGTCAGAAGTGAATAGGGAAAAAAATATGATATAATATTACATAGTCTGTGTATTTGTTTATTTATTAGAGATTCACCAGATGCTCCATTAAAAAAATATAGCAGGGGCTGCTGGCTTGTGCTTGGCTCAACTTCCTCGTCAGTTGAATCATGTTTATTAAGAGCTGAGAGAAAGCTGATCCCACGCCGGTTCTCTAAGACGCTTGATCCAGGTGAACTGGAGCTTCTCTACTCTATATGGCATAGGTCAGCCATTGTACTCAGTACTTGGCTACCTTTTGTATATTGCATAACTTCCCTAAGCTTGGCAGCTGCCTCCATAGGCACTGCAGTCAGATGACTAAACTTGAGCTTAGCTTCTTGTCTCTTCCTCTTAAGGAAATGGAGGAAGAGGATAAAAAAAAAACATTGTCCTTATCGCCTTCCTTTGAAGTGGGTTGCTGAAGCAAGAGTGTGTGTCCTGAGCATACACTATCTCTCAGTCTCTCTGTACTTACTGCGTAGAGGAGAAACACTAGCACTATTGTAGGCCTGTGGAATGCAGCAGGAAGGACTGCATGAGGAGAGCTGTGAGATGTGCTGCTCCTTGTAGCTAGATTAGAATCACAAGCCAGGGAACTCGGCGATGTGGGACAGTTGTGATTCTGAGGGAGAGAGAGATCTCAGTATTGCATCAGTTCCTTCCTTAAGCCCACCCCTAAGAGTAAACACAATTTTAGACATAACAAAAGACTGAAGCTGAACTGCTTAGTTTGATTGTAACGACAAACTGAAGCGACTGCAGAACTACTGTTTGATTAAACGCTGTTGTAGTGCTATTACACTAAATGCTCCTAGATGCTAGCTGCCCTTCTAGGACCGAGGCAATCCAGTAGTAAAAGGGGCAAAGTGGAAAATAGTGCTGGACAGGACAATGGCATGGTGATTTTTAAAAGCAAACCCATATTGCACTTATCCAGGATTCACATTTACACAATGAAGAACATGGAAGAACAAAATGAGACAGGGTCAGAAATAACACTACAAGTAGAAGGGTGATTTATGCTTATACATAATGTCTTTTGTTGCGAAGGAGACTACAGGTAATCCCTGATTTCCGGGGATAGGTTCCAACAAATCCATAGTAAGTTGAATTTATCGTAAACCAAGGAGTTTAGACAAACTCCTTGGTTTACGATAAACAGTTGGACAAAATCATTAACATAAAGTACTGAATGTGTCATGTTACTTATTGGAAAAACAAAAATGACTATTTTTCCACCACAGCTTTTTCTCACTACATTTCCCAGTGCTCATCACTCCTGCCACGTGACTCCCTACGTCACATGCTGCTGAGTTCCTCATTTAGCATGGGAGAGTGAGAGAGAGTATTGTTCTGCATATCGCTTGCCTGGGGAAAAATCGAAATTCAAAGTATGGTTTCTGCTGAATGTGTATTTGTTTATTAACAGATTCCAATCATAAAGTTGGGCCATTGTTAAACGGCGAGTACCTGTGGAAATGACTCACAAGGTGGATATGTTTTGGTTAGTGGAACATTACATGGCCACTGACTCTGGCACACATGTATGCTCCCATTGTCATTGATGTAACTTTCTTCATGAAACTGGTCTTTAAATAATTTTGTCCCGAGTTGCTACATAAACAAATATTGGATAGTATGTTGGACAAGACACACAAAGCAAGGGTGTTCCATGTCATTTCTGTCGTTTAGCATTGTTAATTGTGACACTGGTTGAGGCATCAGATCTGATCCTGGTTTCTTAGGCGTTACAGTTAATGGTTCTAGTCACTGCCGGTCTTTAGGTGGATGATTGTAATATTATTTATCAAAGAAATTTGCATCTCCATGTCTTGACTGACTGAACTATTTCTTATTATACCACAGTTAGTTCCGACCCCGCAATCTGATTGGCTGAGAGACGTCTTCCGCCGTGACATTATTGACCATAACGGCACTGTGACCGACGCTCTATAAGTATTAATCCGCGGCACACCGGTAACCTAGCAACGACGCTCGCCAGAAAAAGCAGCCAAGTTATAATGACACAAGTAAAACACTGCTGAAATTAAAGTTATAAATAGTTTATAAAATCTATTGGTTTTGAAAACGATATGAATTTGGAAGATGAAGTTATTAATGACCACCTGAGCCAAAGGTTTATCACCTTTAGGATTTGGAAGCTGGAAAAGCGAAACGAAGTCAGTACTTTAAATCAAACATCCAGCTCTTAATGGATTCACAGCTCGACAGAAGAGCAACGAGACTGAAGATCTGTCTTAGTTCCATCAACAAAAATGACCTGAATCAGCTTCATCCCTCACAAAGACGTCGTTTGCTGGACTTAAACTCTGCATCTTTCATTAAACACCATGCACGGATAATCGGGCGTTCATTGATCTGACAGGTTTGTTATCTGTAAGTCCAGCTCTAACCCAGAGAAGCTGCTGATGCTCTGTAACTCTGCTGCTACATTTCTGACTGATAAGATTAACATTAAGAGCTTCAACATAAAAATTTATAATCATTAATCAAACGGGATCCTAGACTTTGGTTAGAACACCGGGATCTCACTCCGATTTGCTTCAGTCAGTAGAACAGTGGATCTTAGTAACAGCTTGTCTTGTAAACCCCACCCATTTTATTTGCTGAATGTAAATAAACTTTCTTTTTAATAAATTCAAACTTACCAATTGATATATTTGTGTTTAATTTCTGAATAATAAACAGTTATGGGTAATTCTGTTCCTAGACTTTAATGCCGTGAGGTAACGATAGAAGGGAACTATTTTACCTCGCGGAAGGGTGATAAACAAATCGTTTCTTCTGTCCTTTTTATTTTAAAATCTAACAATAAATGACGATAACGGAACTGTGGTATAAAAGCAATAAGGCACACTCTGCTTCGCAACACCTTTCCTGTGATATATTCACAATAATGCACCCCCTCTCGTGCCTTATTGCTTTAGTAACCTATTTAGAGACAACATTTCTTCCCTTGCTCTTAAAATTAAATGACATCAGTTGCTGGACTTATTGCACCAGTGTTGTGGAAGTGAACATTTCTAAGATCTTGTGTATTTCAGATGATCATCGTGCTGCTTACAAAGGTAGGAAAATGAACAGTTGCTGTTATGAGATTTTGTATGGGCAAGAAGAACACTCAGGTTTAAATTGGGGAAGCTGCCGTTTGGACTGGGTCTCCGTCACATACAGCTTCATAAGTGGGCAGCTCATCTGAATTTTCTAATGCAGTGGTTTAGTAAGAGTACAGATTGTTCATGGCTATCCACAGCAACAGCGTAGCAAGCAAGGATACTGTTAAGCAATCTGATAGTTTATGAAACAATAATTGGAAACGCAATGATCTTTGAAGGGTAGATTTTTCAAGAACTTAATTTTGAATTTCAAATTCAGCAGTACAGTTATTGTCAAGGTCTTCAAAACTGAAATCACAAAATTTAGCAGTTGCCACCCATTCCTGTGGTTTTGGCTTTTAGTGCACCAATCAATTATCTTGTGTCTGAATTAACACACTGATAAGAGGCCTCTTTGCTGGAGCTAGGAAGAGTGTATTTGTTAGTTGAACTTTCTCCAGATCCTCAAAGAGTCTGGAGAACACATTATACCGTAGTATTATCTCCTCTTTAAATTGTTCTTCTGGAAAAGGTTTGTACATTGTACAAAACCAGCTGTCAGAAGTGTACTACATTTGCTGAATTGATTGTTATTGTAAAGAAGGCCAGTGTTACATGGGTGTAGGCATCCGTGTGTATGTTGGATGTTGATCAGACATTACCATAGTCATGTAGTCATTTTATGCTTCTCTAATGTAAATATCAAGGGTATTTTCACAAGAAAATGTAAATGTGTCAGACACGACTGATACTTTTGTTTGGGTGGAATCCAAAAATTCATTGATAGTATTACGAAACGATGCAGAACATCAGCCAGATGAAACAGAGACTCAGTAAGTGATTGTGAACCAGATTATATAGTTGTAGTTTAGAGAGAATATACAGGTAGTGAGGGGGACAAACAAATGTGTAATACTTGCAATAGGACAGGAAAATACACTTTTGAACACCATTTACAGCTTGTTACAAATACCGTATTTTTCGGGCTATAAAGCGCATCGGATTATAAGGCGCGATATCAATGATCGACTGCTAACGGGTATATTTTCATACATAAAGCGCACCGGGTTATAAGGCGCATGAAATGAAACAAAACTCTTAAGTTCCGTCAGAAGCTCAGTTTGGTCTTTACCTGGCGCAGGGCGTCTTCTTGCTTCCTCCACTTCCGTACCATTGATTCGTTAATGCTGAATTCTCTCGCAGCTGCTCTATGACCATGTTGTACTGCGTGACTGATAGTGTTGTTTGAAATCCGCTTCTAAAATGAATGAATGAATGCACGTACCCTAATGCTGAAGCACATACCGTATTACTCCGCTATGCTGCGCACTCCGGTGGCCGTAAGCTTCGTAACTTATCAAGGTCGTGCTAAAACATTATGACAGATTTATGAGCGCTGTGTACCATCTACAATCGGTTCTAGGTCAGAAAGCACAACCAGAATTAATTCATACATTAGACGCACCGCATTTTAAGGTGCACTGTCGATTTTTGATAAAATTAAAGGATTTTAAGTGCGCCTTATGGTCCGAAAAATACGGTAAGCAGTGGAATTTCATCCACACAAACACAAGTAAGTTACACAAAACTCTCTAAACATATCAGCCATGTTAGAACAGTTTCTAGTCCAAACATGAGGTAATGAGCATTTAGAGTAGTCACACACAGATGACATACTTGGGCTCTTTAACGTCCGCTTCCACTCTTGGATCAGCAAAGTTGGTTAGCAGTTGAGTTGACCGATTGATTTGCTGTTTATGGCCACAACGTCCAAACTTAAGACTTGTATTTCCTGTTATATTTGTTAAGACCTCAGTTGTTAAAGTGTATACGAATGTATTTGTACATACATAAACTTTTCATTTGTACCTTTGAGGGAATATCTAAAGGCCTCCCTTGTTTATGGGTTTATTTTCTTTGGTGTTTTTTTTTTATTATTTTATTACACACTTTCTAGTGTGTGAAATGACAAGAGGCGATCTGTCCCTGTAACCTGTGAATGCTACAATAAACCAGACACACAGACAGTGGCTGGACCTGGACTCAAACACTGGTCTCTGGATCTGTGAGGCAGTGTTCCAGCGTTCCGTCCCCTGGCCATCTAGTGAAGCTCAAATATGGCCACATATTCTGTGGATAAAAGTGAAAGGCAGAGCTCCATGTAGAAACAGTTCTCGTGTCTGTGCTTTTTGTGTGTGCAAAGGCAGTAGGCTGCTGTTTAATCCTGGCCATGTCATAGCTTGAAAGTGTGGCATTGGACGTCTGCCAACCTGAGCAGTAATGGTAGTCATACTCCACAAATTGTTCCTCCTGCTGCTACCTGCCCCACAAATGCACCTGTTCTTGTACTGCATGACACCAAACCACATCCTTCTTCATAGCCTACACTTAATGTCTGTGACTAAGGCTATGAAAATAATCCATGACCTTGTGCTGCATTTGAGGATCGGAGTTTCATGTAATCACTCTTATCTGAGTAAGCTTCTTAAATCAGAAATGATACTTTTCTGGGCTGTTTCTACTTGTTCTTTTTCTACTAGTTGGTTACATTGGCTGAAATCCACATTGTGGGTCAGGTCGAATTCCGAAACTTCCTGTGCTTCATCAGCTTCCTCAAAAACATGGACAATACATTCTGGCCTAATTTCTTCAGGTTGTAGGTACTAATCATGGTTCGGAATATCACCACACATACCGGAAAGTCTCAGTATTGTTGTTACTTTTATCGTTTCTTTTTCTGCATGTTGTCTCCTATTCATGTGTCTTCCATTTGTTTTACCAGTCAGATTGAGCTTCACCTTGCTTATTAGGTTTCTTCGGTGCTGGGTCTTTGTGTGAGCGGGACACGACTCTAGACCTGGCATCCGCCTTGACCAAATGACCTTGAGTTCCACATGCACTGTCCTGCCCGCTGGGAGAGAATGATTCGGCCTGCGCATACTTCTGCTGCTTTGAATAATTTATGGCTTAGTGCTGGATTTAATATCATTTCTGAAGAATCAGGGTCAAGGAGTTACTCTGTGTTTTTCTCTGACCTACTTTTTGGAGTGCTTGTGGCATGACCAGTTGTCTCCTTGAGTTCTTGAAAAATGTATCAGGCAGAGTTTATCCTTTTATACACATCTGAGACCAATTTAATACTTTCTGGGTTTTTTAACCCTTAGAGGTCTGGGCAACTTTGGCTTTTTTGTATGCCTTTGATTTTGCTATGTAATTCTTTAAAAAAATGTTTCTGGTGTCTTTTTTAAGCTTCATACAACCAATATGACCCTGATGGTTCTTTAGTTTTTCACAAAGACACGCTATATCAACAGATTCTCTCAAAACCACACAATAGAACAAAACAGGACTGAGAAAAAATATTTTTCTTTACTCAGTACCACAAAGAGACAAAGTTTTTGAGGACTTGAAATGCATGCGAGATTGAATCTAAATTAATTATTAATTTATATTATCCAATTAACAATAAACAAACGGTATTCATTAATTTACAAGTTAATCCAGACTAACTTTATGGGCTCCAAGCCAGTGTTCCATATGCACATCCTTTATTGTCAATAAATCTGTTTTTTTTTTCCAGCTTGAATATGCAGAATCTGTTTTTGCCATTACATTTAACAAATAAAAAAAAAAGCCAAAATAAAAGGTGTTCCAATGCATAGAGCAATTTTCCTGTTCCAGTTTTCAGTTAAATCAAGCACAAGAAAATGTGTACATCTTATATATTTTACTTGCTATATCTTTGGTTCTGCGTGGTCTGTGAATAGCAAACAAAAGCACAATGAATTGTGAAGGCCTTGTTTAAAATTACATCTATATGCAAAGTTAAGGCTAGCACGTATCGGCCATATCTTCAAAACCACTGACAGGTAAAGTGAATAGCATTGACAGTGCGATGCACTGAAAAGTGTTATGCTGGGAAACCTTGGGTTCTGGTGTTCATGTGCATGTTTGACACATAGAACCTGTTAGAGACCATGTATACCCCTTCATGGCAGTGCTATTCTCTAATGGCAGTGGCCTCTTTCAGCAGGGTAATGTGCTCTGCCATGCTGGAATGGTTTGAGTAACATGATTCTAGGTGTTGACTTGGATTTCAAATTCCCCAAAAATCAATCCGATCGAGCATTTGTGGGATTAGCTGAAAAAGCAAGTCCTATCCAATGAGACCCCACCTCACAGGCAATGTCATGGCTGATTGGTGCATATCTTTAAGATCAGTGTTGTCTGTGTAATTGTTTGGCGGATTGAGAGGGCATAGGTGGGTTTTGAAAACTGGATCTTCTGGTCCATGGTCCAGTACCTTAACCGCTGGGCTACTACAGTCCACATGGGCTTACTTCTAATTGTTAAATTAAGTGACCAGCATGATTAACAGTAGCTGCTCTGCCTTTGAATAGGAATTGTAGTTGGAGTTTCAGATTGCTGTTGGCTAAACAAAATAGTCCCCTTAAAGGATACAGCTGTGTACAACTCTTAATTTAGACCAAAGTGTTTATACATGGACTGGAAAGGAGTGAATGGGTTTTGTTTAATTATTTTGATATTTGTGACATGCTAATAACTTATGAGCTATGACTAAACCCTGCTTGAGGCACCATTAGACCACCCTTCACTCACACACCACATGGGTGTGAAATTGTGCTTTTCTGAGTTCATATATTTGTTAATAGCAAGTGACGGTGTGTAAATATCTGCTGTCCTGTGTCTAAGGTGGATGTCCTACAGCCAGCCTTCTGGGATGTAGCCAGGGTTTTGTAAAAAAAAATGAGGTCCGGTGGTAGGGGAGACCCAAGACCTGTTTGTATTTACAATAAACAAATTTTTTTTGTTTAATTTTAAGTTACACCATCTGAATTGTTAGATGTTGACCACCCAACCATGCCACACACAAACAACATGCAGCATTTTCTGAGGTTAGGTTACAGTAGACCTGTAATATGTTGATAGTTTACTGTAAGGTAGATAGAGATTTCGTATTAATATGCATTGCTGAATGAATAAGAAAGTGAGATTATGATAGACAATGAGATTTTGATCTGAAACAATAAATGTAGTGAATTCAATCACATTACATTGTTTTAAATCATGTTCTATTTGGTCACATAATGATGTTGATACATTGTGTTAGTTCAGCTGAGCTTGCAGTGTTTTGCAGTGGACCTTTGTTTGTACTCAGCATCTTTTGCCCCTCATGTCAACATTGAAGGATTTATTTTCATTCTGGGGCCAAACTGAGATTATAAAATGATTTCTCAACCAGCTTTTTTTCTGTAGTCTACATTATGGTTTATTCCAGTATAAAAAGCTGGAGCGTTCGAGTTGTAATTCCAACCATCACGGATAAATCTGTTTTCAGCAGTCTTGTCACAATGAACTGTTCTTAAATTATTGCCATTCTAATAGTACTAATAGGCATAGAACAGTAGGTGGGTTGCACAGTGCCAGCAGGCTCTGTAAGCCGTGTGTATATATAGTCATGCATATGTATATAGGAAGCCGTATGTGATGTAGCCTTATTGTGAATTATTCCCGAGCTAAGAAGAGTTCACTGACAAACTGCTAAAACAGAAACCTGGAGCAAAGTCAGAGTACTTTGCCAAAATGCTAGGCCACCATTAGATTAGTTATAGTTGAAAAAACAGGAAATTTGTTTGCAGCTTTAAATAAAGTGAAAAAAACCTGAAAAATGGCTTCTATAGGCAGTTATACTCTCCGAACAAAAAAATAAGTACCTTGCCTGTTTAAGGTGGTAGTAGATTCAGGCTCCTGCAGATGGTGTTGCACAAAGATGATTGGACTATAAATACCTGCAGGGTGTGCAATGGGATTCATGGACTGAGAAGAGGTGGTACAGTGCAGTGACAGTCTCGTTCGTTTGGTGAAAAATGGGACAAAAGCAAATGTTAGTTATTGGCGAAAAGGAGTGCTTGAATTTGGGCATGGTAAAGGCCATAGTGTGAAGGAAGTAGCTGTATTGCAAGTCTACAGTCATATGGGTCTACAGCAATGGCAAAACTCCCACTGTACAGGAAATTCTCGTCAGCATTTGTGGAGGTATTGCACGCTATCACGTACATTTCAGTCACAGGTGACTAATTTTTTTGTCTTGAGTATATTGTGTGACCTCCCCTTATACTTGAGCAACAGCAGCAACTGGCGGCTACATCTGGATGCCAAGTTGACCCCTCTAAAGTCCGAAAAAGCTTGATCTGGAATGGTCAGCCCTAAATTATAGTCTGTTTCACATTAAGTTAAGCTATAATTCAAATTCCTTTTAGTAATTGAATGTAATTTTAAGTGAATTTGATAACCGAATCGTATAGCTATTTTGTATTCGTATTTGAGACTGTTAACACACAGTATTTTTTAAACATATAATTGTGCCATTTGTGTTATCAATATTCACTCAGCATTAGGAAAAGCAGCTGTACGGTGGACACACAACTTATAGTAGTACCTTATAAGGAAAATGTTTTATGGCATTCTCATCCTCTGACTGAACTGTCTGGCTTCTTTAGTCCCAGGTGGATGCTTTAACGTACCAGGGTCTAGTAATAGCACGTTGTAGATTATAGTGCTGTAGGTTGGGCTTGCTTCAGCCTCCTGCTCTTGATCTGATGGCTCCCAGTGGTCTCCAAGCCTCTGGAATGTCTTGGAGAATTTCATAGCCCTGTTCAGCTCCATTGCACTGCAACCACATATTCCATGCTATATATTATTTTTTGGTCACTGAGGAACCTGTGCATTGACGGCACTGTGTTTAGACACAATATATACTTGTACCACATGTTCTCACCTCAATGTTTTTCTCATAGCATGCCTGTGGTGTCTTTAAGCAGCATGTACACAGGCGATGGGGGCACACTTTGACTGAATGGACAGTTGAAAAGCTCTGATACATGTCTGTATGTAGTTATTGAATGATGTCAGTGCAACTCCATGTGCTCCTATACACCACCTACAACTTCTGCAGAATTATTTAGACTCCAGACTTTTTTTTTTTTTTTCTTTTTCTGTTCTTATATTTATTTTTTTGAATGTTCCCAGAATCATGCGAGTCATGAACTAGCATGTGGTCTTCTGCATGATGAATCAACACAGAAGCAGTGATATGAGTGCTATAGCAGTCATTGTTGTAGGAGAACCATGACCGGGTAACATTAATTGAAATGGGATTTGGAAACAGGAGAAAGGATTTTAACAACTTTGTTGTTCCAGGTTTTGAATACAGCAGTCACTGACTGAGCCCAGGGACCCCAACGTGTCTGGGGTTAGGAGGAAGTAGGCTAGTATTCAGCCAGTTTGCTAGCTAAAATGTTGTATTTTATCAGTATTATAAACGATATAATCATCATTAGTGTACAATCTAAGGTGACATGTGATGCCCATGGGGCCCCTCTGGACCCCGGCTGGGCACTGGGGCCCCTGGCGGGCCAATGACCGTAACTCAGTCAGTTTTCGACCTACGGCCACAAAATTCGGCAGGCTTGGTCCCGGGTGCAATCTGAGGTGAGATGCGATGCCCTTTGAACCCCTCTGGACCCCGGCTGGGCACTGGGGCCCCTGGCGGGCCAATGACCGTAACTGTCAGTTTTCGATTTACGGCCACGAAATTTGGCAGACTTGGTCCCGGGTGCAATTGGAGGTGACATGTGATGCCCATAGGGCCCCTGTGGACCCTGGCTTGGCACTGGGGCCCCTGGCAGGCCAATGACCATAACTCAGTCAGTTTTCGACCTATTGCAACGAAATTTGGCAGGCTTGGTCCCGGGTGCAATTGGAGGTGACATGTGATGCCCATGGGGCCCCTGTGGACCCTGGCTGGGCACTGGGGCCCCTGGCGGGCCAATGACCATAACTCAGTCAGTTTTCGACCTATTGCAACGAAATTTGGCAGGCTTGGTCCCGGGTGCAATCTGATGTGATATGTGATGCCCATGGGGCCCCCTCTGGACACTGGGACGCTGGGCACTGGGGCCCCTGGCGGGCCAATGACCGTAACTCAGTCAGTTTTTGACATATGGCGACGAAATTTGGCACGCTTGGTCCTGGGGGCACACTGGGGTGACATGATGCCCTTTGGGCTCATGAGGTACACTACTAAGGGTCGGCCATTGCAGAGTGGCAATCACACTCACATTTTCTTCAGGAAATGCACCTCTCTAGTTTAATTTAAACACCAGTTACTGTGTCATCTGATTTGAAAAGGCTTAGCTGTTACACTTATAGTTATGCTTTTTGTTCTGGCAGGGTTATTGTCGCCAGCTTTTTGCTGTAGCTTCCACATGGTCAGAGCGTACATCCTTCTTCTTAACTGAGCTGAACTGGACACACACAAGTTTGTATGGGTGTGTGGTTGTACGCTCTACTGTGGTGGCCTGCCCAGAGACTAGATGTGCACATAGCTGAATTCTTGTTGTCAGATTTATACAGAAATGTGTGGTCAGTGAACGCATTCCTGTCTGCAAGCACTTCCACTCTCTGGCCACATTAGCCAAACAGGCCAAAGAGTTCCTGACACTGGCATGCATGTTCATGCTCAAAAACATGTACACACACACTCAATCAATCACTCACACACTCTCATTCAGTCAGTCACTCGCACTCATTTTCAGTGTGAGTATACATGTTGCCTGTTCACCATCAAATATATCACTGAGCCCCACACCTTGCCTTCACTTGTGTGTATTTTGATTGTTTTTTATTTAACCTATTCCCTTTTCCTTTGTTGTTCTCAGGCATTCGGGAATGCCAAAACCGCCCACAACAACAACTCCAGCCGCTTCGGCAAGTTCATCCAAGTTAACTATCATGAGAGCGGCACGGTCAGGGGGTAAGCTAGCACACAGCTACTGTCCTCACCTATTTACCGTCACGTTCTGCCTAGTTTTCTTCCTTGATTAGAGTTATTTGTATACATTATGTATCATTGTTGTTTCAGAGCCTATGTTGAGAAGTATCTACTGGAGAAATCTAGACTGGTCTATCAGGAGCACAATGAAAGGTAAGGTCAGGAGACACGAGGTAAGCATTAAAGCCTCTCTGTCTTAGTTGATATATTCCATGTTTAATAGCCAATGCACTGTCATCAGTAAACAGCTGTGGTCCTCTGTCTCACATTTGTGATATGCTGCCAGGTTTTTGTGTCGTTAATGTCACTGACAACAGCCAAATCAACAACAGAACAGGGATTTTGTCTCATACAGCAATTAAAGTTCTGCATCTATGAAAAGCTGTTTAGTTTCCAGTTAAAGAATGAAATATATCTGATCAGATCCAAGAGCCAGCTGACAGTTGTGTTTATATCGGTGCCAACGACGGATTTTAACTCTGCATGCACGCCAGGTGTTTGGCATTTAGTGGACGGTAATAGTTTTGCTAACTTGGATGCTGTGAAGAGCTAAATATGTACAACTTAAACATGTACAGATGGCTTTACACACATGAAAACATCTGTTTTACTAGGACATTCCAGACCTTAAACTTTCTGCATAATTTTACAGTACAGTATATCAAGTATATTATTATTCTCTTATGAGTTTTGCAAATATTTTTGTGGTTTTCACTGGATGCATGTAATACTATGATGCATAATAATAACCATAATATAATACCATAATGCATTTAGTATTGCATTAGCTATCAAGCACAAACATGCTGACTAGGGTGTGCCAAACTGGCACACAGTATCTTCATCAGGGCTGTTACTGTCCTGAAATGGGGTTTGTACGGTATGAATATTTATCACAAAATGAATATGGCATCATCCATATATCCACAGTATTGTTAAAATTTGCAGATGAATGTTTACAAGACAGAAAAGCACTTCAAGCACCACATACTAGAGTTCAACTATGTTGTTGTGTGGTATACTGTTTAATATGCAAGTTGTGGTGTAGAACACACTCACTCACTCACTCTCCATACCCACTTAGTCCAATTCAGGGTTGCTGGGACCTAACCGGCACCACATCCATGGTGCCAGCCCATCCCACGGCACATGCATACACACACACACACTCACTTATTCACTTATAGTTGGGCATTTTTAGAGACGGCACATAACATGAGGAAACCCAAGCAGACACAGGGAGAACATTTGAGTACCACACAGGCAGCAGCCAGGCTGGGACCTGAACCTCTGTCTTTTGAGCTGTGAAGCTACAGCACTAACCACTGCATGACTGTATTGGTGGTTTGGAACACAGCCTGTACAGACTAATTATGTATGGTTACTTTAATTGTAAACAAGTGCCCTTTGTTACAATAAAGATGTTAGCATTGGCCCAGTATCACTTATTGCCTGTTACTCAGATATTATTGACATCAATAAACATTACATTGATGCATCATTATTGTTGATTTATGGACATTCACAGTATATTGGAGAATGGAGTATCAACCTTATTCTGTCATTAAAAGCAACAATGCAACGTAATCTGTGTTTAAGTGACCAAACTAATTAATTGTTTTGGATAAACTTTATGATATATATTTTTTCCCCTCTCTCAACAGAAACTATCATGTGTTTTATTACCTTTTGGCTGGAGCAAGTGAGGAGGAGAGAAAATCCTTCCACCTGCTCAAACCTGAGGAATATCATTACCTCAACCAGGTGAGGTCTTTTCATTCTTCTGTATAGGCGAACAGGACTGACTGTTTTTTTCTCTCTCTTTGTACTATACACACACAGACATTTACAACACTCACGTTGTGCAATCTTGAATTTATCCCATCACCATATGATGACTAATGATAATGATTGTAGAAACAGAAGTATATTCATTCATACATGTGCATACATACAGACGTATATATTTGCACATACATTCATACAGATAGAGAGATGTTTGGATAGATACAGTGGGGCACAAAAGTATTTAGTCAGCCACTGATTGTGCAAGTTTCTCCTGCTTAGAAAAATGAGAGAGGTCTGTAATTTTCATCATAGGTACACTTCAACTATGAGAGACAAAATGAGAAAAAAAATCCAGGAAATCACATTGTAGGATGTTTAAAGATTTTACCGGTAATTGTAATTTGTGGTGGAAAATAAGTATTTTTCAATAACAAAAGTTCAACTCAATACTTTGTAACATAACCTTTGTTGGCAATGACAGATGGTCAAACGTTTCCTGTAAGTCTTCACCAGGTTTGCACACACTGTAGCTGGTATTTTGGCCCATTCCTCCATGCAGATCTCCTCTAGAGCAGTGATGTTTTTGGGGCTGTCGCTGGGCAACACGGACGTTCAACTCCCAATCCCTCCACAAATTTTGCTATGGGGTTGAAGTTTGGAGACTGGCTAGGCCACTCCAGGACCATGGTTGAGTTTGAAGTCTGACTGTTTGAGGGCTGTGGACAGGTGTCTTTTATACAGATAACTAGGTCAAACAGGTGCCATTAATACAGGTAACAAGGGGAGGGACAGAAGAGCTTCTTTAAAGAAGTTGTTACAGGTCTGTGAAGAGCCAGAAATTCTTGTTTGTTTTGTTATTGACCAAAATACTTATTTTTTCACCATGATTTACAGTTTAATTCTTTAAAAAATCCTACAATGTGATTTTCCTGGATTTTTTTTTTTTCCTCATTTCATCTCCCATAGTTGAAGTGTACCTATGATGAAAATTACAGACCTCTCTCATCTTTCTATGTAGGAGAAACTTGCACAATCAGTGGATGCCTAAATAACGTTTTTTGCCCACTGTATAGATTAGACAGACAGATGTATACATACAGTGTGTTTATTAAAGTAAGACCCACATTAACATTATAATTAATACTGTGATGATTTGTGGTCTAATGTATGATTTTGGGTCGATGTAATGTGGATAATACCTGGGTTCCTTGTGCATCATATAAATCTGAAAAAAAGTCCTGTCATGTACGCTGGTTGATGAGTAATAATAAATAAATCTATTAATGTGGGACTTTACAGACACCCTGTATTGTAGTTATATATATACACTCACCAGTCACTTTTTAAATTAGGTTGTGGCTCTTTATTTCTACACTCAGTAATGCTCATCATTTATCAGTTCCACTTATATATAATATATATATATATATATATATATATATATAATATATATATATATATATATATATAGATATATAGATATATAGATATATAGATATATAGATATATATAGATAGATATATAGATATATATAGATAGATATATAGATATATATATCTATAGATATATATATCTATATATATATATAGATATATATATCTATAGATATATATATCTATATATATATAAATATATATATATCTATATCTATATATATGAAAACACAGTTTAAAACAGGATTAAACTTAGTTGTTCTATTGTCCACATTTTTTGATCATTCCAGAAGAAAAACAGAACTCCTCTTTCTCTCAGACGTTTATTGCTACTACGCACGCAATATAATCTTCTGCACAAAGAAAGGGATGACACTCCCTGTTGCCGGGTCCCTCTGTTGCCATGGAGATAGCCATGGTCTACAACGGGGCAGAATGAGCATGCGATTGAGTGGGTGGTTGGTCACATGCTGTCTGTTTCCCTCCAGTCATGCTAAATAGCTTTGAGCTTATAAAACCACACGCACCCAGTTCCGAACCTATTCCCACTGCTGTCCTCTCAGACAGCATGTTTCGTTTAAGTATGGCTGCTAAATACACACTGTTGGGACGTATGGAGTCTCTAAAAGCACCCCTCTGATTTGATACGGCTGTCTCTCAATTTGGCAGAAAGCACACTAATTTGCATCTCAAGTGAACATAAAGACTTTGGACTGCCCCGGGGGCACACTGGTCTATCTACTGGTCACAGTCATCAGAGACACTTGCTGGTGGGCTGAGATGCTTGTACAAGGGGTGGATGATTATGAGGAGTGTAGTGTAATATTATGCCCGCCTGTGACTCACCCTGTGAAATAGCTAACTGGACAAGTAGCAAGACGGGTACCTGATGATATGAAAGTCTTACTTTCTACTTATCCATGCTACATTCATTTTTTGTGAATGCTGTATAAAAATGTCTGAACTTTTGTTTTTGTTTGATTTGTTTTTTTACAATAATGCTCTAGTGTTTTGCTGACAGATTGTCAGCAAAATGTCAGAAAAAAAGTCACAAAAAATGTGCTGTCAAAATTACTAGGTACTACGATCACCCTCCTTTAATATATAGAGAATGTTTGTTGCCGTAAGTGTGTAATTATTTGAGTGTGGCTGATTTTTTGTATCCACTTATAACTTCCAGATGACAAAGAAAGTACACAGACTACACTTCGACAATTACTATGAAAGCGAGCTGGTCAGTATTGTCTGAATGTGTGCGTTTGTTGCATGTGCCTGCTGTCTGAGAGCAGTGTGCACTGCTGTACCAAGCATGTAGCTTCCACATCTCCTTTTGTTTGTCATTGCTTGCCTTGGTTTGCTGTCTGTATATTCAGAGGCTGCCACTGGCTCTGTCCTGTCTCCATTTGTGTACTTCTCTGTGGCTTCTAGGATTTGTCCTGCTCATGGCTACAGTGCTATGTGTATTCAGCTGCTTTAGTATTATTTCAGTTATTCAGTGGACATTACAGCAATTGGCTGTAATGTAACAAGTCAAGTCAAGTCAGATCTATTTATATAGCGCTTTTTACAATGGAGCATTGTCTCAAAGCAACTTTACAAGTTTAGATGATCTCCTAATAACTACGTCCAATCCCAAATTGAGCAAGCCTAGGGCGACAGTGCAAGGAAAAACTCCCTGAGTGTTATAGGAAGAACCATAGAAGGACCAAGACTCAAAAAAGGGACCCAACCTCCTTGGGCGGCGTAGATGATAAATCTAAGAGCGAAAAACTAAAGTCATGGAGTCAAAGTTCGAATAAATGTGGAAGTATGCACATCGGCATTAAGTGGCCCCGGGTATGGTGGGGCCTGGAGCTGATGACGGAACCAGCTTGGGTGGAGCTCCAGCAGATGAACATCATGTGTGGGGCTGGAACTGCCGGAACACAGCTCGGAGAGAAACAGAAAATGTAATTAGTTATTGATTAAGAGCACAGTGTCTATTAACAATCACTGATGCCATGTCAATCACTGATGCCAAGTGTAGCAGGAGACCCCGGCAGCATTAGCTATAGCAGCATAGCTAGAAAGAGGAGAACTGGTACAATTGTTCATGCTGTGTGTGGATGCTTGCTTATACTTCATGACTTGTTGTGAGGCATTTTAATCTGTTTTCCTGTCCACGGATATTAGTATATACTGTATGAGATGTGGCGAAATATTGGTTTTCCAGCAGACAGTGGTACGTTATGTTAGGATTACCGATACCAGAGTCTCCATTTTGTTCAATAGCGTAGTTCCCCTTATTATATACAAGTGCCTGTGGTGAATTACCTGCCTTATCATTTACATTTACAGCATTTAGCAGACGCCCTTATCCAGAACAACTTACAATTCATTCAGTCTTACAATCCAAGCAGTTGTGGATTAAGGGTCTTGCTCAAGGACCCAACAGTGGCAGCTTGGCAGAGGTGGGATTTGAACCCTGGACCTTCTGGTCCATAGTCTAGTACTTTACCCGCTAGGCTACCACAGTCCCAAATATAACCCTGGTCGGCTGCGTCGGTAATCAGTGGATTAACCGAGCGCGCCACCAGACCACTGGTATCATGTTATCATAGTAACAGGCTTCTTATTTTTGGATGTCGGTTTTGGGTGTCCACAAACCAGTGTCTGTGTGGGTTTCCTCTGGTAGGTCGATTGGCGTCTCTAAATTGTCGCAGTGTGTGTGCATGCACACGTGCCCTGCAATGAATTGGTGTCCTCTCTAGGGTTGATTCCCACCTTGCACCCTGTGTTGCCATTAGACCTCGGCTCCCTAGAACCCTGAACTGGATTATACAAGTATGAAGATGAATGAATTTATCTAAACAGTCAGTATCAAGGATTCAACACGCCTGTTGTTTAGTGAGTATTCATGGGTCCTCAACAAAACAAATTCTTTCTACATTTACAGCATTTAGCAGACGCCCTTATAGAGCGACTTACAATTGGTACAGTCTTACAATCCAAGCATTTGTGGGTTAAGGGCCTTGCTCAAGGACCCAACAGTGGCAGCTTTGGCTGAGGTGGGATTTGAACCCTAGACCCTCTGGTTCATAGTCATGCACCTTAACCACTAGGCCACCACTGTGGCACAAATATATAAGCACATGCTTTCAATTCATTTCGACATCTTTGTTGTAGGTAGAATGGTTAGAAACATGGAATAACAGAGTGCTTGGTAGCAAAGTAGCATTTTTTTCTGACACACTAGGGTTAGGGGTTTGGTGTTCCACCAGTAGCTCCATCTCCTTCTCCCAGCCGCACATGCTTTGTTTTTCCAGCCTATTTTAATGTATCGAATGCTGGCGGCTGGCTGGTGAAGGCTGCAACTCAGCATTTTAATTGGAACAAGAATATATGAGAAGAACTGGCTTTTTTCCTCTGTAGCAGTCTGTTGAGATTTGGGAGAAGGAAATGAATGGTTTTTATGTGGTCTAAAGGGCTTCCTGGCTCTCGTTTGGAGAACGAAACCAAGGGTGCAGGTTTGCTCTCAACATTGGTAGGGATGTTGGGCAACAAAAACAAACAGAGGACTGTTTAATTCTGACATCCTGCCCTGTGGCATCTTTATTTGATTCCTGAGTTTTTGGTGTGTAACACAATGATGCTTTCAGGAAAGAGATAAATACAAACCTAAGGTTAATCCTGTGGTGATTTGTTTTTCAGCCCAGTTTTAAATAGTGGGGGAATATGATTTTATGAAACCAACTTGTTCTGATGTAAGATTTTATTCAAATAGACCCTTGACCAAATATGTTGATTTTCACATTTAGATTTGCTGAACATCCAAATTTTTTAATGCTGGTGCCTCCCTATGTTTAAAAACTGTCATTTTTGATGGGCGGTGCGGTGGCTCGGTGGGTAACACCGTCGCCTCACAGCAAGATGGTCAATCCCATGTTGGGTGGCCTTGGTCCTCCCCATGTCTGTGCTTTTTCACTGTGTACTCCAGCTTCCTCCCACATTCCAAAGACCTGTGTGTTAGGCTAATTGGTGTCTCTAAAGTGCCCCTAGTGTGTGAGTGCGTGTATGAATCTGTGAGGTTGGACAGCCCTTTTGGGTTGTTGCTGCCTTGCGCCTGTGCCACCGGCTAGCTGTCGACTTTCCTGCGACCCTGATCAGGATTACCGTATTTTTCGGACCATAAGGCGCACTTAAAATCCTTTAACTTTCTCAAAAATCGACAGTGCGCCTTTAAATGCGGTGCGTCTAATGTATGAATTAATTCTGGTTGAGCCTTCTGACCTAGAACCATTGTAGATGGTACACGGCGCTCATAAATCTGTCAAAATGTTTTAGCACGGCCTTGGTAGGTTACGAAGCTTACGGCCACCGTAGTGCGCAGCATCGCGGAGTAATACGGTACGTGCTTCAGCATTAGGGTACGTGCATTCATTCATTCATTTTCGAAGCGGATTTCAAACACAACGCTATCAGTCACGCAGTACAACATGGTCATAGAGCAGCTGCGAGAGAATTCAACATTAACGAATCAATGGTACGGAATCAAGTGGAGGAAGCAAGAAGACGCCCTGCGCCAGGTAAAGACCAAACTGAGCTTCCGACGGAACTTAAGAGTTTTGTTTCATTTCATGCGCCTTATAACCCGGTGCGCTTTATGTAGGAAAATAGATCCGTTAGCAGTCGATCATTGATATCGCGCCTTATAACCTGGTGCGCTTTATAGCCCGGAAAATACGGTATGTAGATAAGAATATGAATGAATGCAGTCCAAAGACATGCATTAGGTTAATTGATTATGCTAAGTCGGTCCAATCTGAGTATGTATGACTAGTTTTGAAGTAACCCTGCGTGTAGGTGTAACCTTGTGTCTGCTGTTAAATAGCTATTAATGCCCAAAGCAATGCTAAACAAACCAAGAAGCTACTAGTTAGTTAGTCTTTTTTGGTGCCATAACAAAGTACAAAATCCGTTGGCATGAAAAAATACCTTACTTGCAATGCAGGCAACAGAAGAAAAGAAACAAGTCATCTGAAAGACTAAATTTTCACCCTGCTTGAGTACTGATAACTGACCATCACCACACTGATCCACACTGATCAACCTCTTCTGTGTCTGGCAACAACTATGATCTTTGGACGTCACATGAGCCTTCATATATCCCCCTAAATTTTACCCAGCCAAAAGCTCACATGTCTAACTTGGTCGTTTTGGAGTAATAGCCTCTCTGAGGGCGTATCGGAATTCTGACTTCACTCCGAAGATAATGTGAAAGAATTCCCTCAAATATTGGTAGGGATCATTTTGTCCTCCCAGGATATTTACAGGGATATGTGCCTACCAACCATATGAAACCCTACACCCTTTAACTAAACCTTTAATAGGGGCCCTGGTATGTACTAATGATACACTGGCAGGATATAGGATAAGCGGTTTGAGGGAAACATATTCACTTATGCACACGTATACACTCGGTAGTCTAATCTTTCATGACACCAACTGTAAAGCTGACAGCTGTTTCAGCTGAGCTGATGGCAAATGTGTGGGTTCGAGTTCAGATTTGTGCACTCTTTGTCTTTGTTCACACTGTCTTGTTACAAAACATCTTATAGGATTGGTGCCTTACAGAATTTCAGTCTGCCTGTTTGCTTGGTTTTGGAGTAGCATTTCTGATCATGGGAAACGTGAATGTTTTACAGTGCATGGACTTTAAAGGCTACACTGATATAAATTCTATAATATTTAGGACTGTTTCACTGTGGAAGGAGAGGATCTGAAACATGACTTTGAAAGACTTCAACTGGCCATGGAGATGGTGGGCTTCCTGCCAGCCACACGTAAACAGTAGGAACAACAAAACAGAAAACACACCGTGCTAGTTTACCACTGTGTTGAGGACTACACTTTGTAGAACCTTTCATATAATTAAATGTTGGCTTTAAACTCTCTTTTGAATTGCTGAGCCATTAATGGTGTGACTGTTCTTTGGCAGAATCTTCTCTTTGCTCTCTGCCATCATGCTTCTGGGGAATATACGCTACAAGAAGAAAACCTATAGAGATGATTCCATTGATATCTGTAACTCTGAGGTGCTCCCCACCATCTCTGAGCTGCTAGAGGTAAGCCGTGTCGACCTTGGATTATGTGTGAAGTCAGAATGTTTAGAACCTGACTGAGGACAGTTTGTTCCACTGTTTGTTCTCGAGACATTTTCTAGTCAGCTGTATTAAACAGTGTATCTAACATAATACATTTTCCCCAGCAGACATATTTATTTTGCAATACAAATTCATTTAACCACAATTTTAATTGATCTAGCCGCCTCAGCTTTGTTTACTCAGGTTTTAGTTGAGATTTGGGGCTTACTTGTTTTGAATACAGCATGTGATTTGTTTCTGGTTTTGTTGGCTCTGGTTTAGGAGTTTTGAGGTGTTGTCAGTACCGAGGTTTTAAGGATTGCTATTAATTCAGTGAAAGGTTTCATTTAGCAGTGCTTTTACAGTGTCATGGCAATAAAATGTATACATTTATTTAACATAATGGAGCAAAAGCAATATTAGTATTTCCTAGTAACATTCATAATGTTTCACAGTTTAAAATTCACCACAAGCTGGAAGCTTAATGCGTCTTGGCATTCAGGCACTCGCTGCAGTTAAACCCGTACTGTATTTATGGCTTGAGAGCTGGAACGCTTTCAAATAAATAAAACATTACTGGAGCTGACACGGCATAATCCTTGGGTCATTTTATGTTTCTGACCTCACTGTTATTCTATTCACAGATGTTTAGTGTTGTCAATTTTCTATGACTCTTTCTGAATGAATGGGTGCTCCCAGGTCCACAAACACAATTTAGTATCACTTATTGTCCACAGCTACCATATGAAGAGCCAATAGCTTTTTTCCAGATGTGGTAGTTTATCAAGCCTGTCTGAAAATAAATGAGTTGTCTGTGAATGTTCAGGCTACATGTGTTAGATCTGTTTCCACTGATTTGCATTCATTTCTGAACAGGTGAAGGAAGAAATGCTGCTTGAAGCCCTGACGACACGGAAGACTGTGACAGTGGGAGAGAGACTCATTGTACCTTATAAACTGGCCGAGGTATGACTATGTGTTTTATTTGCTTGGAGAGTATTGTTTTTCCACTGTGTGTTTGTAATATTGGTGTTGCACTGTTAGCAAAAGCTCTAGAAAGTTCTAGAAGTTTCCAGGCAGTACATTTGCAGATGGGTATAATACTAGTCATCTGTCTCTGTTGCTAACTCTACATACCAAAGGATTATATACCTTGCTTTTATACACACAATAACTCTTAAGTGTCGTTGCACAATATGCACAAGCATTATTACTCAGATTTATGAGTGTTAGTGTTGAACCATGGGTGCATTATTCTAATGCTGACTGATCTAATGCCTCCTGTGGTTTACAGAGTCTGTTATTCAGCCATTAGTCAGAGCCCTAATGGATCTAGTCTTCTGTTCAGCTCTGCATAAGACATTGTATCAAATCACTAACACAATGTGTGTTTATAGCACCATTATGAGTATTAGCCTCATGGGTGTTCTTCCCCTACACATTAAACTCATTATTTCAGCATTATTTTAAGTGTTCCTGTACAGCTGATGTATGTCTCAGTACATTACATAATGTGTTATTTAGATCACCATGTCCACTCGATTAAGACACTTGAATTCTGGATTTAAAACTTGTGAATAATGATTCATGAAGGATGGTGTCAGAGCTTACCTAGAGTTCAGCTGAAAATAGAAGCACAAATCAATACTACTGCAGGATGGGAAGGCATGTTTTTGTCTCTCCTTTGGCAGTTTAGCAAAATGTTAGAGACGGTTTTTACATGCTTATGTTCCACTGCATACAAGTATGATTATGGAAGTAAGAGTTTCCAAGGCATGCCTAGACAGGGTACATTAACTTGTAAGTTGTTGTGTATAGTTTGAATTTCACAACTAGTTGAACTGTTCGTTTAATTAGCTTTCATACCTTTTAAACCATTTGTGAAGCTTCCTTGTGTGTTTGTAGTGAAGAAAAATCTCATCGGTTTCAATCCAAAAAAGTATTTAGAGCTCTGTAAATTTCACCATAGGTACACTTCAACTATGAGAGACAAAATGAGGAAAAAAAATCCAGGAAATCACATTGTAGGATTTTTAAAGAATTTAATTGTAAATTATGGTGGAAAATAAGTATTTGGTCAATAACAAAAGTTCAACTCAATACTACAATACTACTAATAACATAACCTTTGCTGGCAATGACAGAGGTCAAACGTTTCCTGTAAGTCTTCACCAGGTTGGCACACACTGTAGCTGGTATTTTGGGGCAACACGGACTTTCAACTCCCTCCACACATTTTCTATGAGGTTGAGGTCTGGAGACTGGCTAGGCCACTCCAGGACCTTGAAATGCTTTTTACAGAGCCACTCCTTCGTTGCCCGAGTGGTGTGTTTGGGATCATTGTCATGCTGAAAGCCATGTTCCATCTTCAATGCTCTCACTGATGGAAGGAGGTTTTTGGCTTAAAATCTCACGATACATGTCCCCGTTCATTCTTCCCTTAACACGGATCATTCGTCCTGTCCCTCTCTGCAGAAAAAACAGCCCCAAAGCATGATGTTTCCAACCCCCATGCTTCACACCGTAGGTATGGTGTTTCTTGGGATGGAACTCAGCATTCTTCTTCCTCTGCAGAAAAACAGCCCCAAAGCATGATGTTTCCACCCCCATGCTTCACAGTAGGTATGGTGTTCTTGGGATGGAACTCAGCATTCTTCTTCCTCCAGTTAAGTTTTTACCAAAAAGTTCTATTTTGGGTTCATCTGACCACATGATATTCTCCCAATCCTCTTTTGGATCATCCATATGCTCTCTGGCAAACTTCAGACGGCCTGGACATGTACTGGCTTAAGCTGGGGGACACGCCTGGCACTGCAGGATCTGAGGCCCTCTCGGTGTAGTGTGTTATTGATGGTAGCCTTTGTTACTTTGGTCCCAGCTCTCTGCAATTCATTCATCTGGTCCCTCCGTGTAGTTCTGGGATTTTTGCTCACCGTTCTCATGATTATTTTCACAGGATGAGATCTTGCGTGGGACCCCAGATCGAGGGAGATTATCAATGCTCTTGTATGTCTTCCATTTTCTTACAATTGCTCCCACAGTTGATTTATTCACACCAACCTGCTTGTCTATTGTAGATTCACTCTTCCCAGTCTGGTGCAGGTCTACAATTTTCTTCCTGGTGTCCTTCGACTAGATAATGAGTTCAAACAGGTGCCATTAATACAGGTAACGAGTGGAGGACAGAAGAGCTTCTTAAAGTAGTTACAGGTCTGTGAGAGCCAGAAATCTTGCTTGTTTGTGGGTGACCAAATACTTATTTTCCACCATGATTTACAATTAAATTCTTTAAAAATCCTACAGTGTGGTTTCCTGGATTTTTTTTTCTCATTTTGTCTCTCATAGTTGAACTGCATCTATTATGAAAATTACAGACCTTTTTTTTCTCTTTTTTAGTAGGAGAACTTGCACAATCAGTGGCTGACTAAATACTTTTTTGCCCCACTGTATATGCTAAATCAAAGCGTATAAATTCGGCCAAGATGTATCCAGACCTTTAAGGGGTAACAGAGTAATAGCTCTGTTAAACAAATTCACCTGTGACAATAAAAATCTCATTCATTCAGACCCATTTTATGTAGGCTAGAAATATATTTCACATTTCATTTTTGCATATTTCTCAGCAACATCTTTACAGCTCATGTTCTACAACTTCTCTGTGGGCAGAAAAGTTGTAGAACATGAGCTGTAAAGATGTTGCTGAGAAATATGCAAAAATGAAATGTGAAAATATATACGTATTTATATACACTAACATGTATGTATTAACATTTCATTGTTGTATTTGCTTAGTGTAGGTTTTGACCATTTTCAGGCTTGCATGCCATCCATGTACAGAGAAGGCAAGCTCTTCATCTGTAATAATTGCCTATTGCAGGGCTTGATTATTTTAAGGCTTCATGCCCACAACACACAAACACAATAGCTTACTTAAGGCTTGTTGCTCTGTTGAGTGCTTTTGAATGTTGTTTGGTTTTGGTTTGGTTTGGCACAATACAAATACAAGAGATGGTACTTGAGAACAAGTGTGAAAATTCTTTCCTCATGGGGCATAACAAAATCCATACCAAAACATACTAATCCTTCTTTAACACCAGCCTGCCAAGTTCTCATTTTGGTTTATTGTGACTGTTAGCACTCCATTCGTCTTCTGCAAACAGCAAGAGGGTGTGTTAACTTGGCATGTTGACACTGTGTAAAGGCTTGATTGGCTTGCTGTGTTATAAAGATTGGTCAGCATTTCAGAAGGTGATTTGCGTGTTTGAGTAAACTTAAAACTTATTGTAGGTAACCCACTGCTTCTCAGATATGGCTCTGTAAGGACCGACAGAGAAAGGCACTAATGCTTTACCTTACAGCCTTAGAGTAGGTAGTCACGTTGGGTTTTGAAATGATTTTTAAATCTTAAATTATTAGATGCTAGGTAACTATTGTATAAAGTAGTATACAATGATTGTCGTGTTGGCTCAGCACACTGCTTAACCATGCTAGGTGTTTGAATCATTGTTGTTTGTGATCAAATTTTGACCCTTAAAACCATTTATAAAGTAAAAAAAAACATTTCATTCCTTTTAAAGCAAGCCAGTTTGGACTGTCATATCTGATCAGCAGAACCTGCAAAGGCAGATAAGATTTGTCACAAGATTTGCATATTCTATTAATCACATTCGTTTTCTGGGTTTGAACTTAACAGAAAACCACAGATGTTAGAAATTTGAAAAAATTGTCTCAAAACCTAAAGCCTAAAATGAAACATGTTTTCATCCATTTAGTTTATTTGCATGTGTTGTCTGGACGTTAGTCCAAATATAAAAATTTGGTATTTTCCACCATCACAGCTAAAGTTTTAAAAGGGCTTCATGACTTATACCAGTCTTACTATGATAGTGAAAAATACCAAATTTCCAAAAATGACTGGAGTGCAACAGGAGGGTTAAATATATTTCTAAAGTCTGTCTTCTTATTCATAGATCAAGCTTGGCTGAAGTGTGAATTATATCATCTGTATATGGAGAAATACTTTGTGGTTTTTGACACCTTACTTGCACACCAAAGGGGAGCCAGTAGGCATGTTATTGACTATACAAGGGTGTGTGTTTATGTGGTGCCTCGTTATACTCCAGCAGAACAGTGACATTGTCTTATATACATTTATATACTCTCAAAAAATAATTCACCAAGAAGGAGTTGTTGGAATCGGAAGAAAATGTATATATGTGAAAGTAATGATATGTAAGTGATTACAGTATTAGAGAAAAAGGATAAGTTTATTGGGGAAAACTGTACAATTGAAAGGAGGCTCTAGTACCTTGCTGAGCCGCCTCTAGTCTGGATACCAGATGAGATGTGGTTGGGCATGGAGGCTTACAGGTTCAGTATGCTATGTTGTGGCACGTTTGCCACAGATGTTGTTAGGTTGCCAAAGCAGTTGGTCCCATAAATGCTCGATTGATGATAAATCTGGTGACCCAGCAGGCCAAAGTCTTGCAATCTGGAGGAGACATTCCTGGGAAACCCTAAGACTTTTGCACAGTGCTGTACTTTTATACCCTTGGTGTAAATCTTAGTTTTTGCATGCATATATTATCTTCTATAAAATCAGCACTTAAATTTCTTTCTCAACACATGTATTTTCTGAGTGTACTATCGCGCCATGTGTCTTTGTGCCACTCTAGGCTGGAACAGTGAGAGATTCAATGGCTAAATCTCTGTACGGGGCTCTCTTTGACTGGATCGTCTTTCGCACCAACCATGCACTTCTGAACAACAAAGACCTGGAGGACACTGCCAAAGTAAGGCCTTTCTGCCCATCCACTCATACATTCATAATCATTGCTATTAGTGTATTGTGTAGCAATATTTACATGTACAGCATTTAGCAGACACTCTTATCCAGAGCGACTTACAGTTGATACAGTCTTACAATCCAAGCAATTGTGGGTTAAGGGTCTTGCTCAAGGACCCAACAGTGGCAGCTTGGCAGAGGTGGGATTTGAACCCTGGACCTTCTGATCCAGAGTCCAGTACCTTACCCACTAGGCTACCACAATATAATGTCTTTACAGTGTGAGTTGAATGAAAAGGGAGAAAGTGAAATAGTGGGTACTAATATCAAACACTTTCTCAGCCTGGACATGTCACCTGAGAAGGATGCTTTATTTGGTTCCATTATACCCCCCACCCCCCTGTTGGTCTAACAGACCATAGTAACGTACATGTGTGTACGGCATTGATGCGTGTGTGTGTGGTAGCTGCTGAGTTATACCCCGTGGGCAGCCAGTGGATTATGCCATTCCTCCTCCTGGTGGTTGTGGTTGTTTGCTTGTTTATTGCAGTTGACATCATGCTTTTACTTTTGTACGCTGTGGGAGTTTCCCTGTAAGGTGGAATTTTTGTCCATCCTTCTGGGGCTCTCCTTTAATTTTCAAATTTGCTCTTCCAATGACTCAAGTGTTTAATTAAAAACTGATTTCAGCAGCATTGCATGTTGGTGGCTTCTTTGCCAATTGTCCAAAGATTTTAAATAATTCCTTGCTTTAGGGATAAATTTCATATGATGGTATTTTCCACTGTCCAGATGATGACACAGTGATATCACATTATACCAAAAGCATGTTAATGGATTAAACTTTGTTTGTTTATTTGTTTATTAAATTTTATGTCCAGTTTGTTTATTAAATTTTTTGTAAATTTCTAAGGTAATGAATCATAACTTTGCTGTATATGGTCAGAATTTTAATTATCTGAATTAATTCCATATGACTGAGGACCCTCCCTTTTTCAGAACTAATAATGTGTTGAGGTTTGCTTCAGCCTCAGTAGTGTTTCACTGTTTTGGGCTTATCATGGTGTCCAACTGTATCATAGCAGCAAATGTATGATTTGAAATTTTGCTTTTGACTTGTAATAAGTCATATTTTGCCATTTTTGTGAGCTGTGAAACTGATCTTTTCTGAATTAATTCTGTTATTTAGTTAGCATGTTATTACTAAGTGCAGTCAAATTATTAATGATGTTAATCTAAACATATGGTCAGTTGTAGTTGATGTATTTGTTTATTTAACCTGGATTGGGGCATCATTAATGCCAGCTTGATGTTTTTAAGATTCTGTCCATTGGAGTGCTCGATATCTTTGGCTTTGAGGACTATGAGAACAATAGCTTTGAGCAGTTCTGCATCAACTTTGCCAATGAGAGACTACAACACTACTTCAACCAACACATCTTCAAATTGGAGCAGGTATGTACTTTTTCTCTTTCTCCTTCACAATCCCATTGGCTTGCTCACTCCTAATTTAACTTCTAGGTTTGTTACTGACAACGGCTGCCTTACTAAAGCCAGTTATCCTTAAGGAACCCTGTTATTTTTGTGTATAACTTTGACCTTCTGGATGAGAATCCTGCGCCATGATTTACTCTGTGATTCTGTGCCAGTGTGGCACATTTCTTAGGTCTTGGTCTTGTTTCTGAAGATTACCTTAGTCATGCTATTCAAGCTATGATGTTCCCTGTAAGCTTTTTTGTTGTTGAGTTTTCATTTTTTGTTGATGGAAGACTTTCAGACCAGATTTTGGATACTATCATAAATGATAGGCATATGTAGGATGGTTGTTTCTGTTTTTGTTTATTTTATTACAGCATCAGATCTTGTAAATCCAATATCAAGTTTCTCTCTGATGCTGGCTTCTGTTTTTTTTTTCCTTCTGGTCCATGTATGAAGTCTTAATGTTTTTTTTTGAGGCACATTAAATATGAAGCTGTACCCAGTACAGTTAGTTTCTGTGAGGTCAACTTTTAGAATTATGTACCTTGATAGCACGCACTATTTTTTGGAGCCCTGCTTCCCAACTGTTCCTCATTTCGGGAAACTGTTTTAATAGAAAATATTTCTATTATTGGAGTATCATTCCCATTATTTACCTTGCTGAAATCCCTACTGCTAGGTTAATGTATTTTCATACCCCATCTCATTTTAAGCATGTCAGCATGGCACAGTGGATGTTCTGATCGGTAATCCTGCCTGTTTGATATCTGCACGTTGGGTGGGGTTTCACCTCTGTAGAGCAGGGTCTTCATCATCAGGTGTACTACCACACAAGTACATGCGTTTTGTACTCTTATCCAGTGTATTTGTTCTAGTGATAAACATTGCAATTAAAAAAAACAAACATTACCTCATAATGTACCACTAGAAAAATGAAGGATGCAGGTATGGAATAAGAAGCCATTCATAATTTGACCTTATTCTGATTTTCCTAATCATTGATTATACAGTTTGTGGTTCAGATAGCAGTTAATTAAAATACACTCTAGGTTGTAGTGGGAATTTGGATAATGATGGTTTGGATAGCAGGGTTGACTATATTTTGGGGACAATGTTTCATGTAAGGATCGGTGATGTAGTAAGTTGTACGTCTGAATATTTTCCAAAATCCAATAATATCACAATGTTGTTACTTGTTCGTGTTGTTTGTAAGTTAACTCCTACTTTTAATATTCAATGCATTCTCTCCATCACAGGAATAAGAAATACTGAAATATTAACACAAAGTAATAAACTCTGTCTGCACATTTAGTCCAGAGTAACACTTTAAATCTTTCAACACAATGACCAAGATAAAGGTGCATATGCTAAAATGTTGTTGAACAAGTCCATAAAACCTGACAAGAATTGGTCAGTGGGCTGCTGAATCTATTGCACTTTATTATTGCTGCTGTCTTGAATAAACAGTTACCACATGGTTTTGTTTATAAGATCCTTTGTCCGGTCATCTTTCCTTTTTAATGAAGCCAAAAATATCTTCTGTCAGTGAAAACAGCCAACATTTTGTTATAAACTATGGTGTTTTTGTACTGTTGTAACGTTTTGACATCATGTAACACACTTACATAAAAATAATACTACTTAATGTCTATTATTTTAAAATGAATAAGAATTATACAATCAACTAAGTCTATACTTTCATACCAGTATGCAGTGGTGCTTGAAAGTTTGTGAACCCCTTAGAATTTTCTATATTTCTGCATAAATATGACCTAAAGCATCATCAGATTTTCACACAAGTTCTATAAGTAGATCAAGAGAACCCAGTTAAACAAATGAGACAAAAATATTATACTTGGTCATTTATTTTTTGAGGAAAATGTTCCAATATTATATATTAGGGAGTGGAAAAAGTATGTGATCATTTTCCTCAATAAGTAAATGACCAAGTATAATTTGTGTCAGATTTGTGTTCTGAACTGGGTTCTCTTTATCTACTTTTAGGACTTGTGTGAAAATCCGATGATATTTTAGGTCATATTTATGCAGAAATATAGAAAATTCTAAAGGGTTCACAAACTTTCAAGCACCACTGTATGATTTTGGATAAATGAAGTTTAAGTGACGAAATCCTTTTAAGATGCTGTAATCGGAGCAAGTCAAGTCAGATCTATTTATACAGCGCTTTTTACAATGGAGCATTGTCTCAAAGCAACTTTACAAGTTTAGATTATCTCCTAATAACTACGTCCAATCCCAAATTGAGCAAGCCTAGGGCGACAGTGGCAAGGAAAAACTCCCTGAGTGTTATAGGAAGAAACCTTGGGAGGACCAAGACTCAAAAAGGGACCCAACCTCCTTGGGCGGCGTAGATGATAAATCTAAGAGCGAAAACTAAAGTCATGGAGTCGAAGTTAGAATAAAATGTGTAAAGTATGCACATGGCATTAAGTGGCCCGGTAGGATGGGGCTGGAGCTGATGAGGGGGGGGGGGGGGGGGGGGGGGGGAAAAAAAAAAAAAAGCAGCTTGAGTGGAGCTGCAGTGGATGAACATCATGTGTGGGGCTGGAACCGGCACCGGAACACAGCTTGGAGAGAAAACAGAAAATGCAATTAGTTATTGAATTGTTCATCAGGTTCCTGGCTTTTAAGGATCTCTGCTCCACACAAACACAAATGTAACCCGGTGGCTGTAAAACAAACCTCTAAGGCATAAAGCCGAATCATTGTCCCTTGAACTGCAGTGTGTGGTTTAAAGGAGAGTGTGCACGTTGTGTCTACGTGGTTTAAGTGTCATGGAAGATAACTCTGCCAGCTCAGTGGATGCTTTCTTGCGAGTGACAGTTGTTTTCCCTGAGCTGTGATCTTCACTTCCTCTGCTGCCAGCAGTGAAAGACAGCTTTGACCATTTAGAGGGATTCCCTGGTTTATTAGATCCAAACCACTGCACTGACACTGGCTCAGTGAGAAAGGTGTTAGGGATACTTTTAAGTCATTGCCTCATCTCATTGAGCACAGGTGAATAATGTGATAGTGAGACTTCAATTGGACACATTTCAAGTTATGAGAAAGCCAGAGTCAGAGCTACAGTTTCATGACTAATAACATAGTTAAATGGAGATAAATATCACTACAAGGCAGATGGATCGGGCAGTGCTAAAAAGGGATTGTGAAAGTCGTATAACACAACTCTGTGGGTGGTTTGGAGCTGTATATCAGACACTCATCTCAGGACTAATGTACTTTGATCTCCAGAAATCACAAACTTGGTAGGGTCTTTAATAGTTTTAGTGGATTGTGTGAAGTATACAGCGTGAACGTCATGCGTTTGCCCTCGTGTACACACACACACTTTATCTTAAGCCAGTGTGTACCCTTTGAATAGTGGCCAAAGTAAATACACAAACCTCCCTGCTGCCGGCTGCAAGGCTTCAGTCCAGTGTTTACACTCCCACTGCCAACTGCGCTTTAATTTGGCCCTTATTTTAACATGCTCCAGTGTAGAGTCTTATTATCAGACTGACATTGAGAGTTACAAATCGGTTGTATAATTCACTGCCCTAACACTCTCTATAGTGGATGAATTTGCCGTCAGGCTTGCCATCATGGAAAATTTGGAAGAAATGTCTGTACACCTGGCAGGGGCATCATCAGACCTGCTTTTCTGGGACACAGTAAAATGTTGCTGTGCCCCTCTAAAATTACACGGGCTAAAAGTTAATTATATCCTGGATTGCTGAGAAGAACTGCAGGACACATAAATCAAATTCACTACAGGCACTACATTTCCCATAATGCTCCTGCCCCTTTAAAAAACTTGAGCGGCTAATGCTTTCAGTGATCTTGACTCGTGCATCCTTGCCTTAGAATAAGGGCAGAGCTGGGGGTTCATAGTCAAAGAGTCTTATGGTGATCAGAGACGTTGGGTTGCTGTCTTCTGCCTCTCGTGGGGTTGCCAATGTCTCATGTGATCCCTCTTGGTTGTGTTTCGCTACCAGTTCTCCTCTTCTAGCTTTCTAGCTATGCTGCTATAGGCTAATGCCTGCCGGGGTCTCATGCTACAATTGGCATCAGTGATTGTTAATATAAACACTGTCAAATCTTAATCAATAACTAATTACATTTTCTGTTTCTCTCCGAGCTGTGTTCCGGCAGTTCCGGCCCCACACATGATGTTCATCTGATGGAGCTCCACTCTGTGCATAAATTCACATTTTATTCGACCATGACTCCATGACTTTTAGTTTCGCTCTTAGATTTATCATCATACCCGGGCCACTTAATGCCGATGTGCATACTTCACATTCTATTCGAACTTTGACTCCATGACTTTAGTTCGCTCTTAGATTTATCATCTACGCCGCCCCAGGAGGTTGGGTCCCTTTTTGAGTCTTGGTCTCCCAAGGTTTCTTCCTAGAACTAGGGAGTTTTTCCTGCCTCTGTCGCCCTAGGCTTGCTCAATTTGGGATTGGACGTAGTTATTAGGAGATAATCTAAACTTGTAAAGTTGCTTTGAGACAATGCTCCATTGTAAAAAGCGCTATATAAATAAATCTGACTTGACTTGACTTTCAGTCAGAGCCAGTTTCTTTCAGTTGTTCCCATGGAGTAATGAACATCTGCAAATATTTAAAACAGTCAGGCACTCTGCAGACGAGATAGTGATAGCTCATAGCTAATATGTTTAGTAAATCATTAATGTCATTCACTTCATCTATTCAGTGTTCAGCAGGCTTGTTTTTATGCACAATTCTGCCCCAGTATTTTTCAAGCAGAGTGGTACAGCTGTGCTCTTCAAAATTCTGTGTGCCCCATTACAACAAGTAGTCTAGAACCGCCCCGATATCTGGAATGTTCAGCATTAGTTAGTAAGAATGACGTTCAGCTATTGTAGCTCACATTTACTGTCAAGTTAAATATTAATGACACCCTTGGTATAGATTATCATTAAGAAGTCTAAAACGACCCGAGCTGTAATGAATTGGGCTGTAAGATATTAGATGATGCTTGGGCGGGAAGACTTTCCCTCTTATTCCCATAAACGCAAGCACCTGAATTTTGCTGATTGCTGCTAGAACCTGGATTGGAAGCAGATTCTGTGATCAGACGAAGCCAATGGAGCATTTTGGCAACAGTTACACTCAGGGTGATTATGGTATCAAGAAGGATAATTTCACTGAAAGAAGCTGATCCCCACAGATAAGTATAGTGAGTGATCCGTGGTGACGTAGGACTGGTTTTCTTCCGAAGGCCCTGGGAGTCTTGTCGGGTTACATGACGCCAGGGTCTTGAAGTATCAGGAGATTTTTAATGAAAATCTGGCTGCCTCAGTCAAGAAACTACAACTCAATCATGGTTGGATCTTCCACAAGAGCAGTGATCCAAGACATGCATCCAAATTCATATTTAAATGGTTTAGTGACCACAGAATTAGGCTCGAGCTAAACCCCAATGGAAAACTTGTAAGGTGAGCTAAAGAGGAGACAAGACAGGGCCTAGGACTGTGAAGGATCTAGAGAATTCTCTATTGAGGAGTGGTCCAAAAATATTGCTGGGTGTTTTCCAATCTCATCAAGCGTTATAGGAGAAGACTCTCAATTATTGTTTTAGCCATTATCATGCAGCCCTGCCACGGGATCCATGTAGCCTTTTGTAGAAAATTCCATACACTGTTCATCTTAAATCAGCCAACTGCAACATCTGTTATCCTGTTGCTATATTGGCAAGAATTCTTTGTAGGAGACGAGTAAAGGCATCTAGTTAATCACCTCCTCATATCACCTATCCAGTAGTGTTGGCTTAACAGATGGGCATTCAGGCCAGTCTGTATCACCATGAGCCTTCCTTAAGAAGTATTTCAGTTGTTTTATTTTGTGTGCACAGGAAGAGTACAGAGCAGAGGGCATCAGCTGGCATATGATCGACTACATCGACAACACAAGCTGCATCAACCTCATCAGCAAGAAACCCACAGCACTGCTCCACCTACTGGATGAGGAGTGCAAGTGAGTTTGAATCTAAGCTCGATGCAGAACTGGATTACATGCCTTCTGTGACGAACTGTGGTATGGTTGTGTAGTACGATAAGAACGTTTTACTCAATGCCACATAATGGCGGAGTGGTCTTTGTGCTTGTTTTAATTGGTTAGCTAAATTAAGTAAGCAAAATAGTTAGCTAAATAAAGTAGTACTTGTGCAGGCTGTGCAATATTCTTATACGCGGTCAGTCAGAGCTGGGTTTCACCAGCGCCCAGTAGTGATGGGAATTTCGGCTCTTTTCAGAGAGCCGGCTCTTTTGGCTCGGCTCACTAAAAAGAGCCGGCTCTTTCGGCTCCCAAGTGGCTCTTTAGATTTTTTGTAGCTTAATTTATTACCAAATTATGTGTAAAATGAATTACTAATGTAAAAACACATAATATCCAATGTTAGTTGTTATTAATGTTTTTTATTTATATACTCAATGGAACACAGTAAAATAAAATACAAAAACGAAGACCCGTCTCAATTACAGGTCCAATCTGGTCTCAGGTCTCTGACTATGTGTATTATTTGTACATTTGCAACTATATACAGGGAAACAAGACATCATCAACAAAGTATAAATAAAAATGTGCAAAAAAAAGAAAAAGCAGCATCCAGGTTACAGTTTTTAATGAAGACTAGCATTAAAAAAAAACAAGGATCTCATCTTTGAGGGGTTAATCCTGCTTCTCCTTTCTGTTATACACATGTACAAGTACAACGCACCGAAATGTAGTTTAGCATCTAACCAGAAGTGCACTAAGCAGCAATGTGTCGGAATGTACAATAAATTCAAAAATATATAAATCGGCTCACAATCAGGAACCGGCTCCTGTCGTTCATCTCAAAGAGCCAGCTCTTAGAGCCGGATCGGTCGCTACCGACACATCACTAGCACCCAGAGAATGCAGGAACAGGCTCTGGACTCCCCTCCAACCTTCATAACCTTGAGGATAAGCAGGGAAAAATCTGAACTTTGATCTTCTGAAAGTAGAAGTACTCATTGAAATGATTACTTGAGCAAGAGTAAGAACCTATCTTTTCAAAAATGTACATTAGTTCTGCATTACGCATTGCATAGGATAAATTAAATGCAAGAAATAACCCATATAACTAAAGACAAACCTGGTTAACCTGGTTACTAGGTGACCAGCAGTGGCATTTGAACAAAACACTGGTGTACAGTACTGTGAAGCCAAAACATAAAGCATCACTTTTAATTAAAAATCCCACAATATGCTGCAAGACCATGCACAGGTTTTTAACCAAATTACTCAAACACCTGTGTATAAACGCACACAGACGAGAACCAGATTTTCGTCACAATTTCAAAACAAACCCACCATCAATATCAGTAAATCTTCTTCAACACCATGGGTTACCTTTTTAATATTCTGCTTGTATTAGAAACTCATTTTGATTTAATACAGTGAGTACAGATGTTACACACACTTTTAAAATATGTTTTTGGTCGCTGTCGGGATCAGTGTGAGATGATCCATGCTTTTTCATAATGTTTTTTAGCCACAGTAAACCTGTAACTGAACCAACCAACAATGTACAATCGTATGAATTTGCTTGCGTAAAAGTAAATAGTATCCCAAATTAAAATTCCTCATAGAAGTAAACTTTTTTTTTTTCAAAACATCACCACCTGCTTCTGCCAAACATGACAAACTGAGTAACTTGTATCTTCTGCCTCACTAGCTTCCCCCAGGCGACTAACCAGACACTGCTGGATAAGTTTAAGAGACAGCATGAAGGGAACAGCTACATCGAATTCCCTGCAGTCATGGAGCCAGCCTTCATTATTCGCCACTACGCCGGCAAGGTCAAATACAGTGTTAAAGTGAGTACAGCTTGAAACCGGAGCCTTTCTTGTGTTATACCAGTAACTAGTTAATGTTTGTTAAATCCCACCAACTGGAATGTCGTAACATTTGTAGTAGGTCTGCAGAGGTAATATGTCTATGCACTACATTAGTTATGCAGTAATGTAACTATATGACTATTTAAGGTGCATTTCCAGCAGTACAAAACAATAGCAATGGAAGTCTGATGCCTACAGATGCAGGTTTTTATTTCGGAAAAAAGAATATGCAATTGTTTTTTTCCCGCTGTTCTTCTGTTTTGTGTCAGTGAAGGAACTGTGACTTCTAGCTCTTCAAAAAATATTGCATTGTATTGTCATTACTTTGCCCACAAAGCAGCCATATATCACATGTAATGCAGTGCTGCCTGCTTTAAATAGTTACTGTCCTGTTATGTCAGAGAGAGAGATGCATATTTATAATTTGTACATTTTTGAGAAATCCGCAATCGTAGACACTGCAGTGTATGTGAGAGAGAGAGAGATAACCGAGCACATCCACTGACCTGATTCTGGTTTCTAATCTGATTGGTGGGATTTGACTCTAGCAGAGTTTATTGGAAGCACATGTTTTGCATGGAACACTGCACTTGATGCTTTACATGCATGCGTCACTCTGCTGTTTGCATATTGCATATATATTTTGAACCCTGTAACTCTTTTTAGTCTTTGTTTTAGTTCTATATGTTCATGTATGCTACTCATCTACTATTTTAAGACGTAACGAGCCCGAGTGAAAAATATTTTATTTCCTTGTACACCCATAAGCTAGTGAATGACAGTAAAAATGGTGAATATTAGCTGCTTTGTTTGCTTTGCTCGAGTTCCATGGCCCATATGTCATTAGCCATGTAGTTATTGAATATAAATTCATGAGGATAATAAGAATAATGGCAATAGTCAACAAACTTCAGATTGTCACAAACACATCGCAATGTAAATGTGCGTACAGCACTACTCACGCTTGTATTCGTCCTGATTAATGTTTTAGATGTTTCTGCAAAAATGTAGATGGTGAATAGGACACTAATCAGTCTGCTACACATAGTTGTTGCAACTTATCAGTTTTTTGTGTATTATATAGGATTTCAGGGAAAAGAACACAGATCACATGCGTCCAGACATCGTGGCACTGCTGAAGAGCAGTAAAAGTGCCTTCATCTGTAGTCTGATGGGAATCGACCCCGTGGCCACCTTCCGCTGGGCAGTGCTGAGAGCTTACTTCAGAGCTGTGGTGGCCTTTAGGGCAGCTGGAAAACGGCACGGGGAGAAGAAAAGTGGTGAGATGAAACGCATATCCACGCGAACGCGGGTGTAGACATTCTGTTGAATAAAGATTAGCATTACCTAGCTCACAGCTAACATGTAGCTGACCGTTCCTGATGCAGGCTGCCGAAATAACTTTCACTTCTTTCCCTTCAGTCAGAATGTTGTTCCATGTAACACATTTTCCAAATGCTCTTTACAATGGTATAAGCTCTAGTAAATACCACAGTGTGTTTCTTTTCTATTATTTATGACTAGTATTAGTCACGACTGTCTGGATGTTCCTGACTGTTTAATATTTATGCAGCTAACAAGTCATTACTTGGATATGTTTTCAGTTGTTTGTTTAGACAGTGTCAAGTCCCTTCTGGAGAACATACACTGCTCCACCATACCAGTACCACAGTCGTCGTGTCCATTTTTGTATTTAGATTTATGCCGTTGTAATAAAATAAGTATACTTACTGCTGTTACTCCCTCTCCCTCCCCTCTCTTGCCAGGGCCTGAAACTGCTGTGCAGTGTCCAGCCATTAAAAGTGTGGATAGCTTCAGTTTTCTACATCACCCTGTTCACCAGAGAAGCCTTGAGATCCTGCAAAGATGCAAAGATGATAAATACAGTAAGAATCTCTGTGTTTGTTTGTTTGTTTTATTTAACGTCGCTGTCAACATCAATTTCAGCGACACACACACACACAAGGTCACACCTGTACACAGGTTTTACATCAAGACTAGTCATACATGTTTTAATATATATAAACTCAAGTCAATGCCAGTTTAGCATAATCAATTGACCTAATCTTGTCCTTTGCCGAGGATCCAGGACTGATATTTATCTCTTTTTCTGCTCTAAAGAAGGTTTATGAGCTTGTTTTTCTGAACAGCGATGATCTGTCAAGTAAAGGCTTTTCAAATGAGTTAGAAACACTCCTGATTGTCATAATACTGGAGTTATTACTCTACGTATGCCTCAATAATGCCATTACAAGCTGTCTTGGAGTCTCAGCCACTTTTATGTCTGCAGTGTTGTTGCACTTCTGCCGCAGAAACGACTGACCATTTACATAGTGTACATCAGTGGTTTTACATAATGGTCACAGTCCCAGTGCAGAAGAAAATGCAAAATAGGAGCGTATTTAGGAATTGTGTAGTTCTTAGTTCCTAGCAAGGTTCCTATACCTTTCTTGTGGGAACACAAGAAATTAGAAAATACATTATTATGCTTATTCCCTCTGAGTTGCTTTAATGCCAAGACGTACAATGTGTCCCTCTAGTCAAATCCCAGAAGTTGAATCTGTTCATCTGGACATATATTTTGTTGGAGAAACGTTTCGTCACTCATCTAAGTGACTTCTTCAGTCTCAGCAGTTGGAAAACTTCCCCAATCTTATATACAGCACGTTGCATAACGACTGGTACCAGCACCATTACCATAACAATGGGACCATGGTGATCAGCTTTATTGCCCCCCACATTGACATGCCACCCCCTTACATAACAATGGCCACGTGTGGCCATTCACACAGGATTGGGGAAGGGCTGCGATGGCTCCATTGTAAGATGGTGAGAGGTGTACTCTGGTGCCCCCTCCTCGGTTCAGGGATGGACGTTCCCTTTTTACAAAAATGGGTTCTTTTACTCCACGTTCAAACCATCGTTCCTCCCTATCAAGGATCTGCTCATCTTCATCTTTGAAAGAGTGTCCACTGGCCTGTAGGTGGGTGTAACCACAGAGTTCTGACCTGATGAGGTAGCTCTTCTATGTTGTGCCATCCGTTTCGCCAGTGGCTGTTTGGTTTCCCCGATGTACAATTCCTGGCAATCCTCCTGGCACTTCACAGCGTACACTACATTACTCTGTTTTTGCTGGGGGACCCGATCCTTGGGGAGGACCAGTTTCTGGCGTAGCATGTTTTGGGGTTTGAAAGCCACTGAGACGCGGTGTTTGGCAAAGATGCGTCTCAATTGTTCAGATGTTCCTGCCACATATGGAATCACCACTGGTTTACGCTTAGACTGCGGTTGTTGTTCTCCTCTCGTCGATCTGCTGGAGCACTGTTTGGGCGTCTTACCGGCTTTGACAAAGGCCCAGTTCGGATAACCACATTTGCCCAGGGCCTGCTTAATGTGAGATTTCTCTCCATCCTTGCCACTGTTGTGTTCAGTTGGGACTCTGTCTGCTCGGTGGTACAGTGTCCTGATGACTCCTAGTTTGTGTTCCAGTGGATGATGAGAGTCAAACCTTAAGTACTGATGCAAAACGTTTCTCCAACAAAATCTATGTCCAGATGAACAGATTCAACTTCTTGGATTTTCTTACCTGGATCATTGAGCATGCATCAAGACCCTATAGTCAAATATCGTATCAAAATAAGAAAAAGGCAAACGGAAGGATTTATTTATTTTTTTTTTTTTTTTTTACAAAACCTGAACAATACATCCACTCTTATTCTCAGTAGGAAAATTTAGCTACAAACACACAATGTTAATGATGTCAGGAGTAGTGGCGTTACATGCCTGAATGATGCACTGGTTCAAATGCTTATCATCTCTGATTCTTTCTGTGTATAACTTTAGCTTGACGTCTTGGTTGTTTCTGTTGGTATGTTTTAACCCTGCTTTTCCTGGACAGTGACACTCTGTGTTGTCTGCCTTCATAGTATGGATGTTAGATTTTGTGGATTTATGGTTCTTTGAACTAAGACTACTGTAGCTCCCAGACGACAAACAGCCAGTTACTGCAGTTTCATCAGTGTGTACTGTAGTAGCTCCACTTAGGCTGGGGGCCATACAGTGTAGAATGGATTGTTATGCATCTCCTGTTGGATCTAGGCAGGAATTTCTCAAAGGAAATGACTTGGTGTCCAATGGTAGTGGACACAATGCAGACACTAATAAGGTCATAGACTGTCTGGAACTGTTTCCTCTAGACAGCAGGATGTTCAGAGTTCAACATCAGTTTCATTAGCAAATATGCAAAATCATTGGTTAACATTGGCACCAGTGTTAGCATGGGTTTTTTTCTTTATTTGTAGTGACAGTTTGTAAGACACTAACATGGCTGTCTTGACACAGATACCTGCAACACATGGAAGAGTCAACGCAGCCCATTGTCTCACCTACAGGGCACCAACACCATCAATGAGACATCAACCAGGTACAACAGTCTGTGGAACATGCACACTGTTCACATAGTCACATTCAGCACAGTATGCTGTATCTACCAAGCTTTGATCACTCTGAAAAAATGCATTCTCCTCATTGATCTGTTTTCCTGGCCTTGTGCACAGAGATGGGTTTTCTGAGTGCAATGGTCGTAGATCAAGGCCTGGCCGTCTGACCTCCACTAGCTATTTTCATGGAGAAGAAGGAATCTTTGTCAATGCCATGAGCAGCAAGCTACTGGAGAGAGCACAAGGCATTCTGATGTGAGTCTCCATTAGCCTTTTCATGGCTGCCAACTACAGTAGCTCCTGTTTATGTTGTTTCTTTGTATGTTTTTATGTGCGATTTTATTTAAAGTGTTTGTACATTTACATTTATGTCATTTAGCAGACACCCTTTTCCAGAGCGACTTACAATTGATACAGTCTTACAGTCCAAGCAATTGTGGATTAAAGACCTTGCTCAAGGACCCAACAGTGGCAGCCTGACAGAGCTGGGTTTTGAACCCTGGACCTTCTGGTAGTCCAGTAGTCCAGTACCTTAACCGCTAGGCTACCAAAGTCCCACTACAGTACAGTACATGTCTTACTGCTTTTCCGTTGTTTGCCTGTGTGCTGGAGCATGGCTGTGAGCTTTCACATGAGCTTCCAAGGATTTCACATCATGCATGCTGACAGAAATACAGCACAAAGTGGTAAAAGGAAAGAATGTGGACTTGCTCTCTCTCTGAATGACAGATGGTGCCACCCTGGACACCTGACTAGTAAAGAAAGTTTGTAACGAGAATGTCGAGATCCTGGCTGTCAGACTTTGGCCATGTTCCATGCCATAGGATATTTCACATGCCAGTGTTTTGGTCGTGTATCCCATGTGCCCCTCCCTCTACTACCGCTGCAGCTGCAGTGGAGCAGATTCATTCTGTGGTAAACAAACAGAACTGAGATTGCTTGGTACTGCAGTTGCTATTTTCCAGTGTTAAAGTGTCTGCAATTAACCTGCTCCTATGGACAGTGGTAGCCTAGCAGTTAAGGTACTGGACTCTGGACCAGAAGTCCAGGGTTCAAATCCCACCTCTGCCAAGCTGCCACTGTTGGGTCCTTGAGCAAGACCCTTAACCCAAAATTGCTTGGATTGTATGATTGTACCAATTGTAAGTCGCTCTGGATAAGGGTGTCTGCTAAATGCTGTAAATGTAAATGCTCCCTGTTACCACCAAAACTATACAAGGACAAGGAGTGTGAAGAAGCTCTGCACGATGGCCTGGGCTTTATTCTGTCCATCATGTAGGGAGGATATTGAGGTGCTCAGACACTGTATTGCAGGTTACGTCAGCTTTTGTGTGAATAATACAACTTCCAAAACGACAGTGATCTACCTTTGCTTGCATACTAATATATTCTTCTGGGTTGTGTGCGGTGATGGGCATTGTTGGCTATTTTCTCCCCTTTCCTTTACCCTTTTCCTATTTGGCATCCCAATCCTAGACTAGGATGTAACAAGGGCTAATGTAGAACTCAAGCTGTGGCAGAACAACATGAAGGACGTATGGAGTGGAATGAGGACACCCCCATAAAAAAAAAAAAACACTTCCAACCACAGCTCTTTGTGCCACCTGGTGTCATTCCTTCCATGCATCTTACCTGTGTAATTGGGGAATAAATTCAGTGTACTGCAGTTTCATTGGTCATGGGCTACTATGCTCTAGAGCTGTGTGTCAGAGGTGGTGATGAGTAGCACTGGCGGAACCCCAGGGAATCATCCCGTCTCCCTTACTGTTCCCCCTCTACACATCAGATTTCCTGCATAACACCATCTCATGCCACCTACGGAAGTCTTCTGATAATTCTTCCATTGTGGGCTGCGTTCACAGTGGTGATGAGTCAGAGTACAGGATGCTGGTGGGCGATTTGTTTTCTTGTGGTGTAGAGAACTATCTGGAGCTAGACATCAGCAAGACAAAGGAACTGTTTATGGAATTCCAGTGAGTTACAGTGGTGCTTGAAAGTTTGTGAACCCTTTAGAATTTTCTGTATTTCTGCATAACCATGATCTAAAACATCATCAGATTTTCACACAAGTCCTAAAAGTAGATAAGGAGAACCCAGTTAAACAAATGAGACAAAAATATTATACTTGGTTATTTATTTATTGAGGAAAATGATACAATATTACATATTAGTGAATGGCAAAAGTATGTGAACCTCTAGGGTTAGCAGTTAATTTGAAGGTGAAAGAGTCAGGTGTTTTCATTCAGTGGGATAAAAATCAGGTGTGAGTGGGCACCCTGTTTTATTTAAAGAACAGGGATCTATCAAAGTCTGCTCTTCACAACACGTGTTTATGGAAGTGTATCATGACATGCACAAAAGAGATTTCTGAGGACGTCAGAAAAAGAGTTGTTGATGCTCATCAGGCTGGAAAAGGGTAACTTCTAAGAAAATGAAGGCCTCTCTCACATTGGCTAATGTTAATGTTCATGAGTCCACCATCAGAAGAACACTGAACAACAATGGTCTGCATGGCAGGGTTACAAGGAGAAAGCCACTGCTCTCCAAAAACGAACATGGCTGCTCATCTGCAGTTTGCTAAAGATCATGTGGACAAGCCAGAAGGCTACTGGAAGAATGTTTTGTGGACGGATGAGACCAAAATAGAACTTTAACTTTAAAATAGAACTTTGTGATTTAAAAGAAAAGCGTTATGTTTGGAGAAAGGAAAGCACTGCATTCCAGCATAAGAACCTTTTCCCATTTGTGAAACATGGTGGTGGTAGTATCATGGTTTGGGCTTGTTTTGCTGTATCTGGGCCAGGACGGCTTGCCATCATTGATGGAACAATGAATTCTGAATGATATCAGAGAATTCTAAAGGAAAATGTCAGCAGGACATCTGTCCATGAACTGAATCTCAAGAGAAGGTGGGTCATGCAGCAAGACAATGACCCTAAGCACACAAGCCGTTCTACCAAAGAATGGTTAAAGAAGAATAAAATTTATGTTTTGGAATGGCCAAGTCAAAGTCCTGACCTTAATCCAATCGAAATGTTGTGGAAGGACCTGAAGTGAGCAGCTAATGTGAGGAAACCCACCAACATCCCAGAGCTGAAGCTGTTCTGTATGGAGGAATGGGCTAAAATTCCTCCAAGCCGG